>CAUYQV010131747.1:0-63015 GCA_963574575.1 Galagoides demidoff
CTGTGGTCCCAGCTACTTGGGAGGTGGAGGCAGGAGACTCGCTTGAGCCCAGGAGTTGGAGGTTGCTATGAGCTGTGATGCCATGGCACTCTACCCAGGGGGATAACTTGAGGCTCCGTCTCAAAAAAAAAAAAAAAAAAAGACTGAATGGGACTGATCAATGACTAGGAAATGTGACCACCTGGTCAGAAACTGTCTACCAGGACCACTTCGAGTCACTATAAGAGCAAACACATTGATATTAACTGAATGTCAGACCCTCTTTCCAGAGTTTTATTTGCCTGTCTCTTTTATTCACATAACAATTCAAAAACCTTATCATCTTGGCTTATAATGTTTTCATTCCCATTTTACAGATGAGGAAACCAAGGCAGAGAAAGAAAGACGCATGCCCAAGAGCACAGGGCTAGTAAGAATTCAAACACGCTTGCTTCCTGCAGAGTGATGTTGCCTATAAGTTAGTGCCCCAAACATCTGAGAAAATCTTGGTCCATTTCAATAGTGGGGGATAAGTCCTATAGCTGAAGTCACATAATTAGTATTGACTTTTTCTTTTTAGCCCCATTGCCTTGCCCAAGAAACACTGTCCCCTGCCCTGCCCCCTATGATATGATCCTTTGGGGAACACTGACGGTTTATGTGAGTTGATTCCTCATACAGAGCTCCATGCTGAGAGGCAACAGAGATCCATGAGGACAAGCACTGGTCTGAAAGTCTCCACCCTGTAACCCCAGCCACACACCACCTTGCCTCCAGAGCCTAAGTTTATTTGTGAAAAGAGGTATCAGTACAGATATCAAAAGGAATGTTATGTAAAGGGGCCTTGTAATTGTGAACTATCTACTGTAACATAGAAAATGTTAAAATGATGTTTTTGTTAGATTGCTACCGTTGCTCAGAACCTGCATTGGATCCCATCTAAGACTCCAAAAAGAGCCTCGGGTCCACAAGGTCTCCCCACTCTGTTGTTCCTCCCAATCTCGCTCTTTGTCTCTGGAACTCCCCATCTCTATTCCCTCCTCACCCCACTCACATGAAACTCTCAATCCTTTGTGTTTTCTGTCAGATCCTTGCATTGCCTCAATTTTATAATTTTATTATAGAAGCCCCAACCAAGACAGGCGAACATCCTGAGAATTTGGATACCCCCCCAGGAAGAAGAGACTTATAGCAGTTGGTGTTCCCCGTGAAATGCAAGCCCACGCCAGAACAAGCCCCACTAGGGTGTCCACAGCCAGCCTCACGCTAGTTCCATTCGCTGGCCTAAGGAAGTAACCCCTGTTACCAGAGAACAATCAATGCTCAGCATAGATCAAGGCCCCTCGTGACCTCTTGACACTTGAACCTTGAAAATTAAACCCCACTATACTGCAATCTACGAGGTGCAAGTAGTTTCTGTCCCAGTTCTTTGCAACCTGGGCGGGGGCCATCCCTCTGCGGATATGGCTCTCATATTTTTGGTCCCAAGACCCCTTGACACTCTTAGAAAGCACCGAGGACTCCAAGAGCTCATATTTATGTGAGGCACATCTATTAGTACTTGCTGTACTGGAAATTAAAACTGAGGACTTTGTGAAATACTTATGCACATTTTATCTTTAAATTATAGTAATAAACCTTTTACTGTCAATCTAAGAAACATATTTCTATGAAAAATAATGGAAGATAATGGTAAGGAGAATAGTATTGTTTTACATTTTAGCAAATATCTCCAATGGCTGTTTTAATTGAAAACCTGAATTCTTCTGTTTGCTTCTCCATTTAGTTAAGTTGATTATCACACATCCTGGAAAATGCCACTGTATGCGTGTGAGAAATTGAGAGTGAAAAAAGGCAAATAAGACTAGGTGCAGTGGCTCACACCTGTCATTCTAGCACTCTGGGAGGCTGAGGTGGGTGGATCCCTTGAGTTGAGGAGTTCAAGACTAGCCTGAGCAAGAGCAAGACCCTGTCTCTACTAAAACCAGAAAAAAATAGCCAGGTGTTGTGGTGGGCTCCTGTAGTCCCAGCTACTTAGGAGGCTGAGGCAAGAGGATCTCTTGAGCCCAAGAGTTTGAGGTTGCTGCCACAGCACTCTACACAGGGCCACAGAGTGAGACTTTGTCTAAGAAGGAAAGATGGGAGTGGGGGGAGAAAAAAAGAAAAGAAAGGAAACAAAATGGAAAGGGAAGGGAAGGGAAGGGAGAGAATGGGGCAAATGACATCTTATTATGGCATGAGTTTTAACCTAAAAGATTGCCTGTAAGGTCTCAAGGACACCCAGGGGTTCCTGGGCCACATTTTGAGACCAGCTACTTTAAAGAGTGTTTGGCAACAGGAGGGATCTTTCTGGTTGTCCTAGTTAGTAGCAAGGAGGAGTGGCCAGGTTTACTGAATAACCTGTACAGCTCCTGACCAGTTTACACGGGTAATAACTGTCCAGCCCAAAACAACAGGGTGCCCAGGAGGGAAATTGAACTAGTTCCTGTAGGGCATGATTTGGGCTCTTGTATAACTTTGTAAAAGCTTAATGAACATTTTTACATTTGTTACATGGAAATGGTGGAACCAAGCTGTGAACTCAGATGGCTCACCTAAAAATGAATCTGAATCTGACGAGATTTGTTTCTGAATTTTGTTCCAATGATCTATGTATCTGTTTTTATACCAGCATCACATTGTTTTGGTTACTATAGTCTTATAGTATAATTTGAAGTTGGGCAATATGATGTCTCCAGATTTTTCCCTTTTTTTTGGTAATAGAGACAGAATCACACTTTCTTGCCCTTGGTAGAGTGCCATGGCATCATAGCTCATAGCAACCTCCAGCTCTTGGGCTTAGGCGATTTTCTTGCCTCAGCCTCCCGAGTGGCTGAGACTATAGGCTCCTGCCACAATGCCTGGCTATTTTTTGTTGCAGTTTGGCCGGGGCCAGGTTTGAACCCACCACCCTTGGCATGTGGGGCCAGTGCCCTACTCACTGAGCCACAGGTGCTGCCCTCCAGATTTGTATTTTTTGCTCAAGATTGTTTTGACTATTCAGGCTTTTGTTGTTGTTGTTCTATATGAACTTTAGAATTGTTTTTTCTAATTCTGTGAAAAATTACATTGGTATTTTGATAGGGATTGCCTTGGACCTATACATTGCTTTAAGAAATATGGTCATTTCCCAAAAATAAAATCACATACTCACAGCCAACTGATCTTTGACAAAATTGACAAGGACATACACTGGGGAAAGGACATCTTTTTCTATAAATGGTGCTGGAGAAATTGGATAACCATATGCAGAAGAATGAAACTGGACCCCGTCTCTCAACATTACAGAAAATGTACAAAACATGAACTACACATTTGAATGTAAAACCTGAAACCATAAAAATATAAAAGAAAACCTTGGGAAAACGCTTCCAGACATTGGTCTAGACAAAGAATTCATGACTACGAACTCAAAAACACAGGTCTTGACAAAAACAAAAATAAACACATGGGATTTAATTAAACTACAAAGCTTCTGCACAGCAAAAGAAATAACTAACAGAGTGAACAGGGAACCTACTGAATGGGAAAAAATATCTGCAAACTATACGTCCTAAAAAGGACTAATGCCCAGAATTTGCAAGGATCTCAAACATCTCAGGAATAACAACAACAAGCCATTAAAAGATGGGTGAAGGACATAAATAGACATTTTTCAATAGAAGACAAATAGCCAAGAATTATATGAAAAAGTATTCAACATCACTAATCATTAGAGAAATACAAATTAAAACTACCCTGAGGGGCAGTGCCTGTGGCTCAGTGGGTAGGGCGCCAGCCCCATATACTGAGGGGGAAGGGGTTCAAACCCAACCCCGCCAAACTGCAAACAAAAAATAGCTGGGCATTGTGGTGCGTGCCTGTAGTCCCAGTTACTCTGGAGGCTGAGGCAAGAGAATCACCCAAGCCAAAGAGCTAGAGGTTGCTGTGAGCTGTAAAGCCACAGCACTCTACCAAGGGCAACAGAGTAAGACTCTGTCTCTTAAAAAAAAAAAAAAACTACCCTGAAATATCATCCTAACATTTACCAGAATGGCTACTACTAAAAAGAAAAAAATAACAGATATTGGGCTAGGAAATCTTATACACTTTTGGTAGGAATGTAAATTAGTGTAACTATAAAAAAACAGTGTGGAGACAGATAAGGTAGCTCACGCCTGTAATCCTAGCACTCTGGAAGGCTGAGGTGGGTAGATTGCCTGAGCTCAGGAGTTGGAGACCAGCCTGAACAAGAGTGAGACCCTGTCTCAAAAAATAACTGGGCCTTGTGGCAGGGGTCTGTAGTCCGAACTACTTGGGAGGTTGAGACAAGAGGATTGCTTGAACCCAAGAGTTTGAGGTTGCTATGAGGTATGATACCACAGAACTCTACCACAGGCAACAAAGTGAGATTCTGTCTCAAAAAACAAAACAAAACAAAACCAAAAAAAGTATAGAGATTTTTCAAAGAACTAAAAATATTAACTACCATATAATCTAGCAATCCCACTTCTGGGTACCCACCCAAAGGGAAAAAGTCAATATATATATAAAAGGGACCTGCATTTGCATATTTATAGAAGCACTATTTACGATAGCAAAAATATAGAATCAATCTAAGTGCCCATCAGTGGAGGACTAGATAAAAAATGTGATATATCACAAGAGAAAAAATTAATTCAAGTTGGGGAATGGGGAGGAGATAGGAGGAGAGGGAAGGAGGGATTGGCGTGCTCTCACCTAACAGGCACAATGTGAGGGTACATGGCATACCTCCTGGGTGAGGGGCACAACCACAACAGCGACTTCACCTAACAAACTCAAACAAGGTAACCTAATTGTTTGTAACCTCATATTAATCTGAAACTTAAAAGATAAAAAATTAATGTGGTATAGACACACAGTGGAATAACATTCAGCTGTAAAAAAGAATTAAATCATATGTTATGCAGCAACATGAATGGAGGCCCTTATCTTTTTTTTTTTTTTTGAGACAGAGCTACGGGCACCAAGCTGAGGCCCTTATCTTAAATGAAACAACTCAGACACAGACAAACAGATACTTATGTTCTCACTCATAAGTAGGAACTACATCATGTGCACACATGGAAACAGAGTGTGGAATTATGGACAATGCAGCAGGGGTGAGGGGGAGGTTGGCACTGCCCTGACTTCCCCATACTGAAGCATGTCAATGTAACAAAATTGTACTGTACTCCATGAATATGTACAAATAAAAAAAAATGGGGACAGGGCGGTGCCTGTGGTTCAGTGGGTAGGGCGCTGGCCCCATATACTGAAGGAGGCAGGTTCAAACCCGGCCCTGGCCAAACTACAACAAAAAAATAACCAGGCATTGTGGCGGGCACCTGTAGTCCCAGCTACTCAGGAGACTGAGGCAGGAGAATCGCCTTAAGCCTAGGAGATGGAGGTTGCTGTGAGCGTGACACCATGGCACTCTACCGAGGGCAATAAAGTGAGCCTCTGTCTCAAAAAAATAAAAAAAAAAAGGGACAAAAATCTGATAGTTTTCATCAGGCAGTCTTTTAAGGACCATAGCTCATGTAACTGTAATTATTGCATTTCCTAGATGTCTAAGAAAATATTGTTTTTAACCAAAACAGTCCAGCTGTGGTTAATCACATGGTTTTCTTTTTCAGTTTTTTTGGCCAGGGCTGGGTTTGAACCTGCTACCTCCAGTATATGGGGCCAGCATCCTACTCACTAAGCCACAGTACTGCCCCAGTCACATGGTTTTCTTCCTTTTCTGTTTTAAAGTTCTGGTGGTACAATGACCAACTATCCATGAGAGGCCTTCTTGAGATCCTCATCTCTCTAGAAATAGGAGCAAGGCCCTAGGTCTGGTGGGTTTTCTTGTTTAGGTCAGCAAAAGAACAGCTAGCACTCTGTATACTTCTGTGGGAAATCCCTAAGATAACCTTTTAAGTAGCCTGTCTGTGATTTGCTTTTTTTTTTTTTTGAGACAGAGCCTCAAGCTGTTGCCCTGGGTAGGGTGCCGTGGCATCACAGCTTACAGCAACCTCCAATTCCTGGGCTCAAGCAATTCTCCTGCCTCTGCCTCCCAAGTAGCTGGGACTATAGGCGCCTGCCACAATGCCCGGCTATTTTTTAGTTGCAGCCATAATTGTTGTTTGGTGTGCCCGGGCTGGATTTGAACCCGCCAGCTCAGGCATATGTGGCTGGCGACTTAGCTGCTTGAGCCATAGGTGCTGAGCCGTGATTTGTGATTTGTTTTTTTAAAGAATCTTGTAAATCAGTGCTTTTCAACCTTTTTAAATCTCACAGCACACTTGAACCTATAGTTAAACTTTTGCAGCACACTTAAATCATGTTGATCAAAAAAAAGAGTAAAAAAAGAATATACTTTCTGCACTTTGAACTTCTTTCAGAAATAATTTAATTAATGATCTTTAAAAATTTTTTGCAGCACACTTAAGGTCCTCTCACAGCACACCATATGAAAATCACTGTTGTAAATCATAAATCTGACTCATTGTGGCATCAGAGGATTCCATGGGGACTTCAGGTTCCGGCCTGCCAGCCTGGAAACCTCTGCTGTCTGGGAGCCGCATTGGAGGTTAGACTCGGAAGACAGAGGGGTAAAGACTTCCCCCACTACTGCCCTTTCATTGCCTCCTGGATGTAACCAACAGCTCTTCTCACAGGTGCCTTTTGATAGTAACTATCATCAATAAGTTTATTTTCTGTGAACATTTTTTTTTTTTTTGAGACAGAGTCTCACTATGTCACCCTCAGTAGAGTACTGTGCCATCACAGCTCACAGCAACCTCAAACTCTTGGGCTTAACAGATTCTCTTGCCTCAGCTTCACAAGTAGCTGGGACTATAGGCACCCACCACAACTCCCAGCTATTTTTTGGTTGCAGTTTTCATTGTTGTTTAGCAGGCCCAGGCTGGGCTCAAACCTGCTAGCCTTGGTATATGTGCCTGGCACCCTTACTCACTGAGCTACAGACACCAAGCCTGCTATACACATTTATTTTGCTTGTTTTTTGCATTCTCATTAACTTCCTCAAAACCTTGCTGTTATCAAGTCTCTTTTCTGTTCAAAATGTTTACTGCATCCTGCCTGCACCTTGAATAAATGATACCGGAGTTGTTTATACATTATCCCTTGGATGAGTGTTTAGGCCATGGGAAATTTTCCATGATTATGAACAATACTATTCATAAGGCACATTTTCCAGCCTGGTATTCAAGGGCACTCGTACTGGGTCACAGATTAGCTTTAAATCCTCTACCTCAGTTGGGATCCCATACTTATGCCCAACCATCCATGCCTCTGTTCTTTCTCCTCCTCACCGCTAAAGAGTCCTCTCAAGGATCAGTCCAAAACTCACAGATCCATGGATTCTGGGTTGATTGCTGTTTGATGATTGTTCCCACCCCAGACTCCTAAAACATTTAACACTGGTGCCACTCAGTTGCTACTCTCTGCTATGAAACTTATTTGTATACATCCTGTTTCTCCAAGTAGATTAATAAAGTGACCTGCAGGCAGAAACAGTGTCTCAGAGAGCCTTGAACTGAAGGAGATCCTGAAGCATCTAGCCCAGTTCCTCTGCTAAATTCAGTCAAGGCTGGCTGTCATTTGATGCAAAGCTATTCAATATTTGATGGTGCTGGTTGCAGTGGCTCATGCTTTTGATCTAGCACTTTGGGAGGCCAAGGTGGGAGAGTCACTTCTGAAGCCAGGAGTTCCAGACTGCCCTAGGCAACATAGTAAGACCCCTCTCATCTCTAAAAAAAAAAAAAATTAAAATAGCTGGGTGTGGTGACACAGACCTATACTCCCAATTACTAGAGGGGCTGAAACAGGAAGATCCCTTGAGCTTAGGAATTTGAGGTTGCAGTGAGCTGCGATCCTGCCACCACACTCCAGCCTGGGTGCAACAGAGTGAGACCCTATCTCCAAAAATAAATAAATAAATATTTGATAGTATAATTTACAAGAGCTTTCTTTTAAAAAGAAAAAAGTTTTTTTTTTTTTTTTTTTCTGAGACGGAGCCTCAAGCTATCTCCCTGGGTAGAGTGCCATGGCATCACAGCTCATAGCAACCTCCAACTCCTGGGCTCAAGCGAGTCTCCTGCCTCAGCCTCCCAAGTAGCTGGGACCACAGGCGCCTACCACAACGCCCAGCCATTTTTTGGTTGCAGCCATCATTGTTGTTTGGCGGGCTCGGGCTGGGGATTCGAACCCGCCACCTTAGGTGTACGTGGCTGGCAAAAAGAAAAAAGTCTTAATAGTCTCCTACAGCTTGAGTTATCCTACTCAAGTGAAAACAATTCATTCATTGTAAAAAAGAAAAACATTAGCACAAAGAGGTATTTTTAAAATTTGTTTTGTCACATATTAAAATGAAGGTACATCTGATTAGGGTACATAGAGTGCTTTTGTAAGATAAAAGTCTGAGCTGTAGTTGTGTCCTTCCCTTAAGAACTGTGCGACATGCCCATGTAAAGTGCCTGTTGGGTGGGAACATACCCAACCCCTTCTCTCCCTCTCCTCTACTTGAATTCACTTGAGTTTTTCGTCTATGTGAGCGTGCAGTTGTTAATCTACCAGTTTCAGTTTACTACGGCATACATGTGGTGCTTGTTTTTCCATTCTTATAGTACTTCTCTTAGGAAAGTGTTCTCTAGATCCTTGCAGGTTGTTATAAAGATACAAAATCTCCATCTTTTTATGGCCAAATAGTATTCCATGGTATACATATCCCACAGTTTAGTAATCCATTCATGTGCTGAAGGGCACTTGGGTTGTTTCCACGTTGTGATTGTGACTTGTGCTGCTATTTTACCTTATGGTAAAATGTCTTTTTTTTTTTTTTTTTGAGTAGATATCTAGCAATAGTATTATAAGATAAAATGGTCCACGTACTTTTAGTTTTTTAAAAAACTGCCATACTTATTTTCATAGAGGCTGCACTTTTTTCAGTCCTACCAATAGTGCACAAGTTTTCCCTTCTGTCTAGACCCATGTCAGCATCTGTTACTTTGGGACCTTGTCATGTGGGCCATTATCACGGGGGTTAGGTGATATCTCAAGTGGTTTGAGTTTGCATTTCTCTAATGACTAGGGATGATGAGCATTTTTTCATGTGTTGTTGACCATTTGTTTATCCTCATTGGAAAAGTTTCTATTGCAGGGCGCACTGGCTCACGCCTGTAATCCTAGCACTGTGGGAGGCTGAGGCCGGAGAATTGCTTGAGCTCAGGAGTTCCAGACTTGCCTGAGTGAGAGTAAGACCCCAATTTATTTAAAAAAAAAAAAAAAAGAGGGCAGCACCTGTGGTCAAAGGAGCAGGGCACTGGCCCCATATGTCAGAGGTAGCAAGTTCAAACCCAGCCCTGGCCAAAAACTGCAAAAAAAAAAAAAAAAGAAGAAAGAAAGAAAGATAAAGAAAACCCAGGCCACTGAGAGCACCTGTAATCCCAGCAGCTTTTGGAGACTGAGGCAGCAGGATGTTCACAGCATTAGTCTGAAGTTACAGTGAGCTATGACGCCATTGCACTCTGCTCAGGGCATAGGGTAGGAATCTTTCTCAACAAAAAAAAAAAAAAAGAAAGAAAAAGAAAGAAAGAAAAGTTTCTATTCATGTCTCTTGCCCAGTTTTCAATGGGATTGTTTGCTCTTTTCCTGTTGATTTGCTTGAGTTCTTTGTAAATTCTGGTTATTAGCCTTTGTCATATTAGTAACCTGCAAATATCTTCTCCCATTCTGAAGGTTGTCACTTTGCTCTGTTGATTGTACCCTTAGCTGTACACTACTTTCTTTTTTTTTTTGCAGTTTTTGGCCGGGGCTGGGTTTGAACCCACCACCTCTGGCATATGGGGTCAGCGCCCTACTCCTTTGAGCCACAGGCCCCGCCCTGTCCATAATTTTTTTAACTCAATCAGGTCCCATTTATTTATTTGTATTGTTGCTGCAATTGCCAATGGGATCTTCTTCATAAATTCTTTCCCTGGGCTGATAAGATTAAGGGTTTTTCCCACACTTTCTTGTAGGATTTTTATAGTTTTGTGCCCTAGATTTAAATCTTTCATCCATTTTGAGTTAATTTTCATAAGTGATGAGAAGTGCAGATTGTTTCAGTCTTTTATGTGGGGCTAACCAGTTCTCTCAGAACCATTTATTGAATAGGGATTTCTTTCAGTGTGTGCTTTTGTTTGCTTTGTCAAAGATTAGGTGGCTATACATAAGGCTGGTTTCACCTCCACATTCTCTATTCTGTTTCATAGGCCTATGTCTCTATTTTTATGCCAATACCAAGCAGTTTTGATCACTATAGATTTATAGTATAACCTGAAGTCAGATAAAGAATAAAGTCTGATAAAGGAGTAGAGGTCACCTCCAATCTCAGGTACACCAATTTTTTTAAATGTAAGTAACTTCGTCATTGACGTTAACATATTATAAAATTCCCCACAGGAGCAGACACATGTTCCACAGACACCCTTTTCTCAGATGGATGAAAGAATTGGAGAAGAGAGACCAGCATGACTCTTCTGCCACGGTTGTCAAAGCCCCCTGCGTGCACACACACAGGCATTCCTGTGCCCCAGACAGAGCATAACCACCTACCACCCTCTATCTGTAATTTAGGGAAACTGCTGCTACCTCTCAGCCCCAACCCCAGCAAAGGACTATTTTCTTCAAGCACGTTAGGAAATTCTAGAAGGGGGTAAAGAAGAAAATAAAAATTACCACCCAGAGAGAAACATTAATAATATTTCAAACAATTTTCCAAATACTACACGTGCACAGCAACCCCCCAGCACCCGCCCCTCAAACACACACAACTGGGGCTCACACCATATATACAAGATGAGAGGCAGTGTGGGTTCTGTTATAAGCAAGGCCTTTGGAGCCTGAATCCACTCCCAGCCCAGAACCTGACCCTACCACACGCTACCTCCCTGACCTTAAACAAAGTGCTCTCTGTCCACATTCCCTCACCTATAAAATTGGAGTATCTGACACACAGGGTTGCTATGAACTTAAATGAGGTATAAAGTATTCTAACATTACCAGTATATAGAAAGAACTATGCAACTATGAATTCCCATGATTATACAGTTCTCCATTCCCCATCTTACCTTTGAACTTAACATTTTATCATAATTATGCTGTTAAATTTTCTTTAAAAATATTATTTTTAGGCTTGGCGCCCGTGGCTCAAGCAGCTAAGGCGCCAGCCACATACACCTAAGGTGGCGGGTTCAAATCCAGCCCAGGCCCACCAAACAACAATGATGGCTGCAACCAAAAAATGGCCGGGCATTGTGGTGGGCGCCTGTGGTCCCAGCTACCTGGGAGGCTGAGGCAGGAGACTCGCTTGAGCCCAGGTGTTGGAGGTTGCTGAGAGCTGTGATGCCACAGCACTCTACCCAGGGGGATAGCTTGAGGCTCTGTCTCAAAAAAAAATAAATAATAATAATATTATTATTTTTATAAGTATATAGTTCTGTATCCTACCTTTTTATACTTAACAATTTATCATAACTATATGTTTTTAATCATTCTTTGAAAGTATTATTTTATGTCTACATAATATATTCTATTTTCTGAATATACCACAATTTATATATTATTTTCTTCTGTTGCTAGACATTTAGGTTGTTTCCTATTTATTACTATTATAAGTAATACTGTGACAATGTAAATTATGATTTATTTTAAATCACATAACATATTAAAACTTTGATCACAAACCCAATTATTTTCTTAGAATGGATTTCTAACATAGAATTTCTAAAATGACAGGGTATGCACATCATTAATGTTTATATCTGGACTGCTGTCCAGAAATAATATACCAACTTTACTCTGATCATTCTTATGTGAATAGCCCTCTCATTACACCCTTGATAGCATTTTACTCTCTTTTTCTTCTTTGCCATTTGGGGAAAGGAAAATTTTTATTTCATTTAATTATTATTTTGATTATTCTTGAGGCTAAACTTTTTGATGATATTAGTCACATGCATTTTCTTGTTTTTCAAAGACAAGGTCTTGTCATAATCTAGGTTAGAGTTCAGTGGCTGGATCATAGCTCACTGTAACTTTGAACTCTGGGGCTCAAGTGATCCTCCTGCTTCAGCCTCCCAAGTCTCTGGGATTACAGGCATGAGCCACCACACCCAGATCTCACATACATTTTTTAATTGACAAAAACCATATATGTTAACAGTGTATGATGTAATGCTTTGATACATGTATATATTTCAAAATGATTAAAGGAAGCTGTTTAACATATCCGTCAACTCACAAACTCACATTTTTTTTAGTGGAAACATATAAGACCTACTCTCTTAGCAATTTTTAAGTATACAATACAATATCATTAATGACAGTCACCCTGCTGTAGAGTGGATCTCCAGAATGAATTCCTCTTATCTACCTGAAACTTTGTACCTTTTGATCAACATCGCCCCATCTCCTCCCCCTCCATCCCTGTCACAACCCACAGCCCCTGGTAACCACCATTCTATTCTGTTTGACTTTTCTAGATTGCACACATAAATGAGATCATGCAGCCTTTGTCTTTCTGTACCAGGTTTATTTCACTTAGTATGTTCTCCAGGTTTATCCATGTTGTTGCAAGTGACAGGATTTCCTCCTTTTTAACAGACTGAATAGTATTTCATTAGATAGATATGCATACCATATTTTCTTTATCTATACATCTGTTGATGAATGTTTAGATTGATTCCATTATCTTGGCTATTTTAAATAGTATTGCACTGAACACAGGAGTATCTCTTTGACATACCGTTTTCATTTCCCAGGAGTGAGACTGTTGGATTATAAGGCAGTTCTATTTTTAATATTTTTAGGAACCACCATACTGTTTTACATAATGACTATAACATGTGTATTTTTTTCTTTGGGGAACTTTCTGTTCGTGTCTCCCCTCCCTTTTTATTTCAGATTAATATGAGGGTATAAATGATTAGGTTACATTGTTTGCATTTGTTAGGTAAACTTCAAGTTGTAGTTGAGTCCTTCACCCCTGGGGTGTGTGATATACCCTTATGTTGTGCCCATGAAGTGAGAACTTGCCAATCCCACTCCCTCTTCCCCTCTTCTCTTTCTCTTCTCTCCCCTCCTTGCACAATCTGGAGCTGGGAAAATGGAGCTTCTCATCGGAGGACAGAGAAGCTTGGGATCCCATAAAAAGAGAGGACTGTCCCCAGGAATGGCTTTATGGAATATCTCATGCAACAATGTCAACTTCCAAGAAATTCATTTCCTTTAGTTGAGGCACAGAGGAGCCACCAGGATCTTCAATGAAGCAAATCTGCCTGTACAGCCACCACTGTCTATGCATGTGACTCAAGGACCAGCCTTACCACTTGGAAACAACTAAGGAACTGCACAAAGAGGATCTTAATGGACTGAGATTGTGTTTCCAGTAGGAAAAGAACAGAGAAACAAAATAGAAATTTCATGGAATTAAAGAAAAATAAAGTTCTGTTTCTTATATATTTGAAAGACTTCACTGTGTTTTTTATAAGAGAAATCACAAAAAAGAGATCACTGTGTAAACATTTGTCTAAGAAATTCATAAGAATTTAGAAAGAATTCAGAAGAAACTGAAAATGCATCCAAAATTTCACTACATTAGTTTAAGTTAATGTCTAAACTTGCAATTTGGAAGACATTATCTGTTTCAGGCAGAGGCCATGAATTTCTTCTTCACCAATTGGCCACTCACAAGCACCATGTCTATTAAATATCCCTAAAGAGCTAGAATGAAGATAATTGGCTCCAAAAGTTGCCCAGCACAGATGAGCCAGGACCTTCTAACACAGGACCTCTAGATGTTCCAATTCAAAGATTCCTCCTCCTACTCCTGTCCTGGCATGACACAGACGTGGCTCTGCAAGGCCCCCCTTATCCTTTTCCACCACCTTTGATCAGAGGGTACCTCCATCAGGCCCAGCTGCCTCTTCTTGGAAGGAAGCAAGTTGAGGAAGGACCATAGAATCCAGATTCAAACGAAGGGTCTGGGAAAGGTGCTCAACATAAGGAATCATGAGGGGAGTGCACAGCAAAGCAACAAGATACCACTTGAGATGGTCTTACTTAAAAAAAAAAAAAAGACAAGGAGAAATTGGAACCCTTGTGCATTTGGTGGGAACGTAAAATGGTGCAGCCAACAGGTATAAAAACATGTGATTCAGCAATTCCACTTCTGGATATATTCCCAAAAGAATGAGAGCAGGGACTCAAACAAGTATTTGTGCACTGATGTTCATAGCAGCATTGTTCACACTAGCCCAAATGTAGAAGCAACCTATGTATTCATTAAGGGATGAATGGATAAAATGTGGCAAATACCCACAATAGAATATTATTCAGCCTAAAAAAGGAAGGAAATCCCAACACATGCTACAACTTGGGTGAACCTTGAATATGTTATGCTGAGTGAAATAAGCCAGTCGCAGACAGAAAAATGTGGTTTCATTCCATTTATATGAGGTTTGTAGATAGATACTCAGAGACATAAAGTAGAATGGTGGCTGCTGGGGGCTAGGAGAGGGAGGAATAAGGAGCGACTTTTTAATGGGTAAGGCGTCTCAGTTTGGGAAGATGAAAAGCTTGTGGAAACACAAGGCGTTGATAATTTCATAGCTGTATGAATGTACTTAATGCCACTGAACTGTGCACTTACAAAGTAGCTAAGAAGATGAGAAAAGAAAAATTAAGGGGGACAGAAAGGGACAGAGAAAAGAAAGAAGAGGAGGAAGAGGAAAAGAAAAAGAAGGGTCCCTCACAGACCAAATAGAATGGGAATATGGACCGCACAGGACTGGGATTAGTATGTGGAAAGCCAGCGTGAATTCCTCATTCTGTGGGGTAAGCAGAAGAAGAGAGACGGCCCCAGAACAGCTCTGGTGATTGGGCTGCGCAGAAAAAAAACGCCAGAAAGTGCTTTTCTAGCCCTGGTGAAGGTGCTGGCACAATGCTAAAGCTCCTTATCCTCCTAGTTTTCAGCGGACCAAGTTCAGGAAGAGAGAAGCCTTCAGTGGCCATTTCCAACTTAAAGGGGTATCTTAGTTGGCACTCCCTGAATAAAGCCCCTAACTCTTGCATTCTCAAGAAAGCCCACATCCCCGCAAAGGGGGTGCAAATTGTTTCCTAGGAGGTGGCAAAAATCTTACCCTTTTAATGTACAAAGCACAGACGTACATACAATGCATAACGCACACACGCGAAATTAATATTGTATGGGGTTGGGAAGTGATTAAGGGAAAAAATATCTAATGGGAAAGGACAATCATGACAGCCCAGAAGCAGGGCTGAGAACACTGTCTTGGAGTTTGGGGTGTAAACAGACGTGACTTTTCATCCCCATGACTTTCCGCCACACCGCACTCGGTTTTTCCAGGCCGGGTGGCATTTACGTCCGGCTGGTCGCCCTCCCGCCAGTAGCGCACGCGCTCCAGGCAGTCTCGGCCGGGAGAACCAGGAAGGCCTGCGGAGCGCCGCGACCAGAAGCTCGCTTTGTTCCCGGAGAAACCCGAAGTCGCTCGGGTTCCCGTGGCCCCGCCCATCCCCTCCCCCGCGACCCGAGACTAGGACTCTCCTCCGGCACCTTGGCTGCCCGGCGCCTCCGCCTAGTCCGTAGCCTCCTGGGCGCGCCGCGCGCCTCCTGCGTCTGCTCAGGGTGGAAACGCCCAGTGTGGCGAAAGCTGCCGCCGCCGCCGCCGCGGAAATCTGTATGCACCGCAGCGAGGTTTGAGTAGCCCGGTCTCTGTGGCGCAATCGGTTAGCGCGTTCGGCTGTTAACCGAAAGGTTGGTGGTTCGAGCCCACCCAGGGACGATGGTGCTTCTTTTCCCAAGGCAACTTTCACGCAGGGGCCCTTTTAAAACTAACTACAAGTGAGAGATTTTTAACCGAATAGAATAAAGGGAAACAATACTCTGTTAATATTTGGTGCCCAGTGCGGGTGGGTATAAGGGCGACGCTGCTTCTGGATGGGAAGACTGTAGCACGGCAATTCTGTTCCTACCATTTATCCAAGGTGAACTTGCACGTTAGCGGCAGGAGACCTCAACAGGCAGCAGACATTGTAATGGAGAAAGAGCAACCCAGTTGCCATTTCACCGGTGAATGAATAAGTACAGTGTTATTGGTTTCTCTCAGTAAAATCTGTCACCACCAAAATCAAATGTAGTTATTTAACATTGCTTTATCCACTTCCAAAAGGATGAGCAGCCTTCCAGATGAAAACGTGCAAAAGTATGTGGAAGCTTAAGCCACTATTTGTTCTATAAAGTTCTGTCCTAGCTTTTGGACAATGGTCTTGAACTAGGAAAAGATGTTAATGTTTACCTTAGATTGCTGACAGAATTATCCCCGAAATTAAACTCAAAAAGAAATTTTTCATATAGGTTATTGTTGGAAGGTCTTCAATGACATATTTTAAATCTGGCTAACAGAAGATACAAATACTTTTCAAGCAGAGGTATGACATAAGACCTTCAATAAAGATAAAGAATCACATGATAATAACATGATAATATAATTCATTTTTAACAAGATTGAGGTGCTTTGGATAGAATCTAGAGACCTAGAGACCTAGATGGGAGAGTTAACCAAGCCACCAGGAAATACCTTGGCAAATGTTGGTTGATAATTACTAATCAAATAATTGATAATACAATATCCTCTATTGTTTAGTAAGCAGCTCTAAAAAAGGAGATACAACATTGTACTTAGTGAAATTCCAGGCAGCATAACAAGTAGCTCCCCAAAATATTCATAGGCCTTTGTGATACCTATTAAAATTCTAAACTTCCCATCTACACTTAAGGGTAGCTTATAGTGGGGGAGAAAAAGAAAAAGAAAACCAAAGAATACCGGGTGCAGTGGCCCATACCTGTAATCCCAGCACTCTGGGAGGCTGAGGCCGGTCGACTGCCCTGAGCACACCGGTTCCAGACCAGCCTGGGCCAGAGCAAGACACTCTCCAGCCCCCCCTCTAAAAATAGCCGGGCGTTGTGGCTGGCGCCTGTACTCCCAGCTACTAGGGAGGCTGAGGCAAGAGGATCGGTTGAACCCAAGAGAATGAGGTTTCTGTAGCTAGGACGCCAGGGCACACTATCAAAAGGGACAAAGTAAGACTGTCTCAAACAACAATAACAACAACAACAACAACAAAAATGAGGGAAAATTGGGTCTTAAGATCACTTATAGACTATTCAAATCTGGTCTAACATTTCAAGATGAAGGGGATGACATCTGCTATTGCTAAAAATTTTGAGGACTGGGCCGGCACCTGTGCCTCAAAAGAGTACGACCCAGCCCCATATACTGGAGGTGGTGGATTCAAACCTAGCCCTGGCCAAAAACTGCAAAAAAAAAAAAAAAAAAAAAAGATATACTGAAAAATTTTGAGGACTTAAAAAGTGTACCCTTCCATTTTGAATCTGAATTTATTTACCCTAGGCTATAAGTTCCTTAGGGGCAGAGACATTTTCTGTTAATGATGATTTTACGCTCCAAGGAATTTCCTTCAGGTTACATTTCAAATCCTTGAGCTTAGCACACCAGACCACAGCTGTGTCTACTGTGTTCCTTCATGAAATCTTCACACGGTTCTATGCAGTTACCATGGGTTCCCTGAATGGCTCATGCTGCCATACATGCCACTCCCTGATACCTTTCCCTGTTGTGCCCTATAAATCTTTAGCTTCCCACTGGACTCCTATCCCACCTACCTAGGTAACATCAGAGAGGTGTCACCCTTTCAGGGAAGCATCATCCTTTCAGGGAAACCTCTCCTGACACTGCGTTGGTCTGATTGATATGCCCTTTCTCCATGCTTCCTAAAACAGTGAGTTGGGGCGGTGCCCGTAGCTCAGTGGGGAGGATACATGACACACCAAGACTGGCGGGTTCCAACCCAACTCCGGCCAGCTAAGGCAACAATGACAACTGCAACAACAACAACAACAACAACAAAAAAAAACAGCCAAGTGTTGTGGCGGTCACCTCTAGTCCCAGCTACTTAGGAGGCTGAGGCAAGAGAATAGCTTAAGCCCAGGAGTTTGAGGTTTCTGTGAGCTGTAACTCCACAGCACTCTACCCAGGGCCACAGCTTGAGACTCTGTCTCAAAATAAATAAATAAGTCACTATTTATTGCCACTTGCTAGGCAAACAGTGACTTGCTAGGCACCCACAGTGGAATATGAACTACCTGAGAGCAGGGATCAGGTCTTCATTCCCATTGTTTGCCCATCTGCACAGGCGTGCCCCCTAGCACATGTTCAGTACAGAAGTGAACCTGTCTGTATGTTCATGGAGATAAGACAGTCAGATAAAAATGCATCTGATGAAGTGTAAGAAAGACACAGAAAAATGTCCCCAGGCTGCAAAGAGATGGTCAACACAGCCTGGAGTTATAAATGTCTTCATGGAGAATTTAAAACAACCCTGAAAGACCTGGACAGGCCAGAGGCAGGGGAGAAGCAGGAAATTTTGAGACAAAATAATGTTCGTAGCTTGTGGAAGGGCCTTGAAGGGCCTTGAAGACCTTGGATGTGTCTAGACTTCAGCCTTAAAGAAAGGGAGTATCCCCAGGTGCGGTAGCTCACACCTGTAATCCTAGCACTCTGGGAGGCTGAGGTGGGTGGATTGCTTGAGCAAAAAGCAAGAACCCCCCACCCACCCACCCCCACCCCGGGCTCTACTAAAAATAGAAAAAACTGAGGCAATATGATGGCTTGAGCCCGAATTGGAGGTTGCGGTGAATTAAGATTCCAGGACACTCTACCCAGGGTGACAGATTGAGACTCAAAAAAAAAAAAAAAAGAAAGAAAGAAAAAAGAAAGGAAGTATCTACTAGATTAGAGGCTTCTGTTTTAAGACAGAATGATATCTATTTAGGTGGCTGTTCTGGTAACAGTGTAGGGGAAATAAGAGATCACAGAATAGTTAAGTGGCAATTATATTTCATAGGAGAGACCATGAGGCTCAGGCTAGGGTGGGTCTAGATAAGTCAACATGGGTACCATTCATGGAAAAGTTGGACAAAACTCAGGGTCTGAAACAGGAGGGAAGTGTCCAGGGTGATGCCTACAGTTAGAGCCTGCATGATTCTTTTAATAGATGTTTGAAATCTTAAACCTAAGAATAAGAAAAACCATACATTGTCTATATTCCTAGTTGACTTACAGCTGATTCTCTACAATGAGGTTGTCTAGAACTTCAGAAAGATTTTTTTTTTTAAAGTTAAACTGCACTTATTTAAGTCATATCTCCCATGAGACAACTTTAGGGGTCCACAGAGCCTATGAAAATCCACATGGGAAGCTAAAGATTTAAAATATACATATTCACAGATGAAATTCTGTTATAATGTCCAAGGGCTCTGTAGCAGAGTTCTTAGCCCCAGATTTCGAAGGCTTAGCTTTTTTTTATTGCATTTGTATTATAATTATAAATAAAGCCACAAAGCATGTTAAATCCACAATGTTTAGAAATAGGAAAATTACTAAACATTAGATTTTCAGGTAACAAAAAGCAAAATAGGTGGTGGGTTTGAATGCAGCCCTGGCCCACCAAACAACAATGGTGGCTGCAACCAAAAAATAGCCAGGCGTTGTGGCGGGCGCCTGTGGTCCCAGCTCCTCGGGAGGCAGAGGCAGGAGACTCGCTTAAGCCCAGGAATTGGAGGTTGCTATAAGCTGTGATGTCACAGCATTCTACCCAGGGGGACAGCTTGAGGCTCTGTCTCAAAAAAAAAAAAAGGACTTGAGACCAAAAAGGCTGTCTTGAGGTTTTAACACTAATGCTTTATTGCCACAATGTGTAATAACTGGATGCAAAGGGCCTTACTTAATACATTGATCCTTTCAAGGGTCTTTTTTTTTTTTTTTGCAGTTTTGGCCAGGGCCAGTCTTGAACCCACATCCCCCAGTATATGGGGCCAGCACCTGACTCCTCAAGCCACAGGCACTGCCCTCAAGGGTCACTTCTATGGGGATTTACACCAGTGGCAGACACCAATTTGTATTTTTTTTCCTTGTGAGCTATTTTAATGATACCCAGAAAATTGCCATATTTTATTGCCCTTAATAGAAATAGAGCCATTTTCACTGCTTTTTTAGTAAAAATAAAACAACAAAAATTATTGCCTGTGAAAATGACAAACTAGTTATTCCCAAACAAGTAAATCAATACACACTTCAAAATAAGATCTTCAATTACCTTAGTAAGAAACTGAGATTATCACAGTTGAGAGTGAGCATAATGATGGTTTATTTATACTTAATTGAACAGTATATTCCCTCACACTGAGTACAGGTTTGATCTTTGGAATTCACAATGATAAATACTGCATAGGTGAAAATCTGCCGTGGATAAAACCCAATATAGAACTAAGATTTCATTTATTTATTTGTTTATTTAGAAATGGTTTCACTCTGTTTCTTAGGCTCACCAAATGATCCTTCTGCCTCAGCTTCCTGAGTAGCTGGGACTACAGGTGCCTGGCAAACTGGCTGGCTAATTTCTCTGTAAGATTTTAAATATAGAATTTCTGTTAATTACCAAGCACAGGCATTCTTTACTTCATGAGTTCCTAGCCAGTGGGAGTTAGTTTACAACTGCAAACGTTTTGCCATTTGCTGAACAGGCCTGGCTTACATCGCCTACTGTCAGGTGAGTTGTAGAGACACTTGAACCTTCTCAGCATATTTAGATAATATCTGCCTCCCAGCCTAGCGGGAAGGCTATAAAAGAGAGAAAGCTGGCAAGAAGGGCACTTTACTAAGCTATTAAGTGGCTGCAATAACTAAGCAGGAAATGCATTTTCATTTTAAGATTTGAAGTATTTCCTAGGGTTCTTTTTATCCTTATGACCTCTTGCATCTGTGGTTATATTTAATTGGCTGATTATTTTAAACTTCTCCAATACCAGATATACTGTCACTTCAGTACTCTGCTTTCTTGCAAAAGTTAATCAGTGTCTTTCACAGACGCACAGTACTTGGAAGCACCCTAATGTGCCTTTCAGCCCGCCTGCAGCTTCTATGGTTCCCTGAGGGAACAGGACTAGAGGGAGTAGGGGTGTAGAAGTCTTGGTGTCGAAAAGCTGTAAAAAACCAGATTTCAAGAAATTGAGTTTAATGATTTAATTGGCTTTTATTAGTGATGCATGAATGGGGCAGCATCCCATCTATGAGTAGATGGGGTGCACCACCGAGCTGAGCAGAAGAGGTGGGCTTCATAGGCAGAAAAAGGCCACATAAAACTGGAACAAGAGACTGAAACAGATCAATCATTCCAAAGTTCCTTTCCTTACAGAATTAAAGCCAATGGCCTTACCCTGCTGGCTCAGGTTGACTAATTATTGGTGTGCATCTTTTTGGTTCTGTTTTTATTTTTTAAACTGGCCTGTTGTAAAGTTCAGTTTGGTTATGTGCCACCTAGCACAAGTGTGTCCATTCTGGTCTGTGGTCTGTTGGGTCTAGTGCAGGAGCTTAGTTAAAAACAATGGCCTCTATAAATTTTCCTCAACAAAGCTAAAAGGGCCAGAGAGACAGTCCTAGAGGTGTTCATTGAGCAGGCCTGTTCAGAGCCCATGTGTCTTTGCGAATGGCAGGGGTGCCTCAACAAGGCTGCTTGTGGAACCTACTCAGAATGAAATCATTAGTTTAATGTCACTTTGGGATGCTGTCTCTAACCCATCAGACTGATTCAACCTCTCCTGGCCTGAACTCCCATAGCACCTCTTCCTGGCTTGTCTTCAATAAACAATCCATATGACCATGCTGGCTTCTTGGTTCCTTTACCTCCTCACTGTCCATTAACTCACTTAACTTTGGCTGTGTACTTTCATACTTCAGACTTTGTCATCACTAGTAATTGAGCTATCTCCAGAAGCTTGATTTTCAAGCACAGCACTTCCTAACCAGCTTACTTCCAGCAACTGTCCCATTCTGGCATTCTCTGAGCCCTCCCCCAATCCCTTGAGATCTGCTGCCACTTTTCTTTTAAGAGACGGGGTCTGGCTGTGTTGTCCAGGCTGAAGGGAAGTGATCACAGCTTACTCCAGCCTCAAACTCTTGGGCTCAAGTAATCTTCCCATTTCATCTTTGTAGAGTGAACTCCCACAAAATTTAAATGAAATGTACTCTCTTAATTCCAGAAACTGAGCAAAAAGACTTGCAAGTATTATGCACTTTTGTTGAGACCCTAAGCGACCTGGGAAAGCATGGTGGGGACCCCATATTACTTGTTAGTAGCATCTGATAATCATCCCTTGTCAAAGGGGTTAAAAAAAAAAAAAGGCATTCTTACTTTTTCAGGGCACTACACTCAGCTGTTCTTCCTCCTATTGCCCCTTTTGTTTCCAAGAACTGTTGTAACTCCCCAACTGACCCCATCCTATGGCATTAAATATAGTCCATGTATTTATTCATAACTACCAAATGAGTATTTCCAGTGTCTGCCTCCTCTGGGCTCCAAAGTTGCAGATCCATTTTTTAGGTATTATCTCCATTTAGAAGTTTAATAGGAATCCCACACTCCCTTTAAATTCTTTCCTTCCCAAGTCTGTTCTATCTCAGTAAATAGCACAACCCATTTGCTCAGGTGACAAAAGCTGGTGTTCATCCTTAACCCACCTCTACTCTACATCCAACCCACCAACACATCCTGGTCTACCCTTGAAATCCAACAGTGACCTAGTTTTAAACACTTTCACAGTCATCAGTTAAACTCTAAAAAGAGTGATAGAAGCTAGGACTCCTATTCTGACCTTCTGTAGTCATCTACAATTCAGTGATCCTTTTAAAGCCCAAATCAGGCTCAATGCCCATAGCTCAATGGTTAGGGCACTGGCCACATGCACTGGGGTAATGGGTTCCAACCTGGCCTAGGCCTGCTAAATTTAACAATGACCACAATAACAAAAAAAACAGCTGGGCATTGTGGTGGGCGACTTTAGTCCCAGCTACTTGGGAAGCTGAGGCAAGAGAATCACTTAAGCCCAAGAGTTTTAGGTTACTATGAGCTGTGATGCCACGGCACTCTACCGAGGGTGACACGGTGAAACTGTTTCAAAAAAAAAGCCCAAATCAGAAGTTACCCTCTTGCCTGAACTCTTCCCATGGTTTCCTGTTCTATTCTTTTAAAAACATTTTTATTTTTTGAGACACGAGTCTCACTTTATTACCCTTTTACAGTGCCGTAGCATCACAGCTCACAGTGACCTCAAATTTTTGGGTTTAGGAGATTGTCTTGCCTCAGTCTCCCTCGTAGCTAGAACTACAGGCGCCCACCACAATGCCTGGCTATTTTTTGTTGCAGTTGTCATTGTTCGGCTGGCCTGGGTCTAGTTCGAACCCCCCAACCTAGGTGTATGTGGCTAGTGCTTTAACCACTGTGCTATGGGCTCCGAGCCTTCCTCTTCTAGTCTTCATCATAACCATGACCCACAAAGCCCTATCAGATCTGAAGCCTGCCAACCCCCTTTACTCCGTCCCAACTCTCCTTCCTGAGGCCTCCACTCAAGCCATGCTGGTCTCTTCCCTGTTCTGTCATGCTGCTATGGTCTAATTTGTGCTGCCCTCACAATTTGTATGTTGAAACCTAAATCCCCAACGCAATAGTATTGAGGTGGGGTCTTTTGGGGAGGTGTTGAGGTCATGGCAGCTTGCCCTCAAAAAGTAGCTGAAGGGAGCATTCCCAACCCTCTTCCACCATGTGAGGACACAGCAAGAGGTGCCATCTATGAAACAGAGTGAGCCTTCCCCAGATATTCAACCTACTGGCACCTTGATCTTGGACTTGCTGGCCTTCAGAACTGTGAAAAATAAACTTATTATGGGCGGTGCCTGTGGCTCAAAGGAGTAGGGCACTGGCTCCATATGCTGGAGGCAGTGGGTTCAAACCCAGCCCTGGCCAAAAACTGCAAAATAAATAAATAAATAAATAATTATTACTTATAAACTACCCAGTCTATAGTAACAGACTAAGACATACTCTAAGCACATTTATTCCTCATGATTTTTGCTCTTCCTCCAGTCTTATGGCTAACATCATAACTTCATAAAGTCTGTTAAAATGTCACTCACCTCCAAGCAACCTTCTAAGTCCACCCAGTCTAAAACAAGTTTTTCCCATGTATCCACTTTTTCTCCATAGTATTTAATACTATCTGATGTGACAGAGTCAATCAACATTATACAGATTCCAAGTTTGGTAATCCACTTATTTGCTAAAATTTTTAACCCCCTAAATCAATAGTTGCAGTGCTTTCAGTGGCCATTCATACAGGTACACTGAAAAATTCTGAGTTGCCTGACAACCATGTGCCCACTTGAGGTTGAACATGTCAGTACTCTACCTTCCTCTTCTAGCTCTCACACTGAAAACAATTGTTGGTTTCTTGCTTGTCTGTGCTTTTTGTTGATTTCACTATTTAAAATGGACTCAAGTGCAGTGCTGAAGTGCTGTCTAGTGTTCCTAAGCAAAGAGGCTGGGATGCATCTTATAGAGAAAACTGTGTTAGAAATAAGCTTTGTTTAGGCCTGAGTAACAGTGCTGCTGACCGTGTTAATGTAATGAGCCAACAATACCGATGAAGTAGGTACTTTAAACAGAAACAAAATACAAAGTTATGTATCAACTAACTGACAAAAATGTTGGGACTACAGGCTGACAGGAACCTAACCCTGTTATTTTCCAAAGGAGCATTATTTCAATATTTGCTAATTCAGTGTTCACAGCAACTTTATAGTCCATTAACTACTGACAAGAATTAACTGTCATCTCCTATGATCACCTACAGTTAAGCATGTATCTCCTTGTAATGAGCAAGTATTTCCTTCTATTCTCAGGCATGGTCCTTAGTAGTAACTTAGAAATACTTGCTGAATGGATTAATAACAAATACAAGATAGACAAGCAAGTCTTCAAAGAAACTCAACTGGGCAAAAAGTTATTATAGAAAATGATTAGCCTCACTAGTAATCACAGAAATATAAACAACAACATGGGTAATTAATTTTACTACCTAGTATTGGTGAGGGTCCAGGGAAGTCAATCATGCAATCATTTAAAAACTTCAAATGTGCACATCCTTTGATCAAACAATTCAACCCCTAAAAAATAAAACTTGCATCTGTACAAAAATTTATTAACAGGATAACTGCTATTGTGTAATTAACAATAGCCAAATAGTATAAATCATCTAGAATCTAAAAGGATTAATGAAACAATGCTTAGCCATACAAATGTAATTATTATAAAGCTATTCAAAAGATGTCAAAAACTATGACATAGAAAAATGCTCATTAAACATTATGTAAAAACAGATAATACAAACAGGTAAAGGAAGATCTTTTATTTAAAGTCTATGTGGGCTTGGCGCCTGTGGCTCAATCGGCTAAGGCACCAGCCACGTACACCTAAGGTGGCGGGTTCGAATCCCCAGCCCAGGCCTGCCAAACAACAATGATGGCTGCAACCAAAAAATGGCCCAGCGTTGTGGCGGGCGCCTGTAGTCCCAGCTACTTGGGAGGCTAAGGCAGGAGACTCGCTTGAGCCCAGGAGTTGGAGGTTGCTATGAGCTGTGATGCCATGGCACTCTACCCAGGGAGATAGCTTGAGGCTCTGTCTCAAAAAAAAAAAAAAATAAATAAAGTCTATGTGTATAAAATTTGAAAATGTTTGTAGTAGTTATCAATAAGATTAAAATGCATGATCAAAAACCTTCTTGGTGTTTTCTTGTATTTTCTCAGCTTTTCCTTACAATAAATTACACTACTTTTATAAACAGAAAAAACGGGGGAGGTAGGTTTAGGAGTAAAACAAGCAAATAAATTATCAAGTACTAAGTCCTCGGTAAAGTATTTTACCTGAAGACCATTGACTATCACCCTTAAACCTCAGTAATTATTGTTAACTCAAATCATTACAGCAGTAGTGTAGTTTGGGTATTCACACTATAAATAAAGCTTGTGGGGTAAAACATACATTGATAAGCTCAGCACTTCCAACTGCTGTAATAAACCCTCTACTAAGTCTTGGCTCCACAACTTATTTGTAAAATGTGATAAAAATAATCTCACTCACAGGGATGTCAAAGTTTAAATGAATTAACCTCTGTCTCATATATAACAGAACCCAACAGATAGCAAGCTGTAGAAGCACTGGTTATTACTCTCTCCCAAAACAGATGTTAAATGGTGTCACTTTGGTTACAGAACCATCTTGGAAAGAAAGATAGTATTCATGATAGTGATAACATGTAAAATTTTTGCACATCATCATGAAAATAGATTACTTTTTCCTATTAAAGATCATTTATTGATCATTTAACATTACTTAAAGTAGTAAGGTTTTTCTGCCATCCTTTGTAAAGAGACAAAGGAGACAGGTGGTATGGGGTAAGTTTACACCCCACAGCACTCTATTAGAGTTAAGTATACAAACAACCCTAAGGAAAAATGTCAGGCATTCATCTACCACATACGACAACTTAAGTTTATATAAACTCCTGAATGTGACCAAAATTTCAAACCTTGCAATTTTATGAATCCAACTGTACAAGTGCCAGAAACTAATATACACTTTTTATCTTTTAAAAATATTCTGAAATCCTCATTCTCTTACAAGTACAAAATGAAACCCATGAGGGAACACATTCCTGATAATTTTAATTTGTGAAACAGATCACATGCTTCAAGGGCAGAACTAAAGGTAAAACCTTCAATTGCTTACATTTTGCTCATGGCTATTAACACTATAAACACAAGAATATAAACAGAACTTGAAAACCGTTTTTAAAGTAATAATAAATAAAGAGTTAACAAGCATTTAACAATTCTCAAACAGATATTCATCAAAATGAGGTAAGTCTAATGCATCATTTGCTAAGGAATTTAATGATGAGGTCGAAAAAAACTCATCAAAAATATCATTCTTCATGGGACTCTCCAAGTTCAATGTTCTACCACAGGCATTATTTGTTAGGGAGTCTAGTTGAACTTCACATGGATTTTTCTTGGTTGGGCTGCAATAAACTTGATCCTGTCCTAGATATGTGTTCTGGGAAATACTGTTTGATTCACCAGGTGTGGGAGCTGATATACTGTTATCTCCCATTTCCAAATACCTAAAGTCAGCTTCCCCATTCCCTGATAGCTCTGTTGAAACAACAGTTGTAGGAGACAGTAATTCTGCTAAAATTTCTTCATGACTTTGACTACTGTACGGGGAAACACCAGGAACAGTGGTGCAACCAGCCTTCTTATCTGCAATGTCAATTTGATGCTGTAGTTCATTTAACAAGTCTTCTATAGATTCACAATCATTTGGAGACCCACCCTGGGGCACTTCTCCTAAATTTTCACTCGGAAGTTTTCCACTTTGGGGGGAAGATGTAAGAGCAGCTAATTTCTTCTTCTTTGCTTTTAGTTTTTTAAGAAGTTTTAGGCGAAGTTTACGAATCTGATCTTCAACTGAGCCTCCATGGTTTACTGAAGAAACACAATTTTCATTTCCATGAGAACTGTAGTTGAGGTTAGCTCCATATGAGGCACTTTCATCCTTCTTCACAACTTCAGAAGCAGCAGTGGTATTAGTACATGGGAGAGCAGCAGTGCTATTGGATGATGAAGGACTTGGTGGAGGCCTACTCACTGGGGGCTTACTTGTACCCCTAGATTTCCTGGATACCCGGCTAGCCTTCTGCTTTATTCCTTTAGTTTTAAAGCCACCAAAATTATTTGCCCCTTTAACTGAAGGCTGCAAATCACTTAAATTGCTTCTACTATGAGCTGAAACACAAGGTGGCATAAAAGAAGCACCCCTGCTTAATAAGCCTTTAACCCAACTTCCCACAAATGGTTTCTTTTGATTTTCTTTCACAGATTGACTCTGTAATGACTCAGCTGTTACATTTGGAGCATCTGCTGCAGTTTCTTTTTTCTTCAAATAAGATACCTGAGATATAGCTTGTTCTGGTTTTAATTTCTCAGTTTTTGGTGTAAGGAATTGTTTTAACTGCGCATCTGTCTCAATTTCTACTGACTTCATTTCCTTTATGAGACCAGCAGCATGAATATTATTCACAGACATAGCAATTACTGCATCTTCTGTATGCAGCTGTACTGGCTGCATGCTTGTACTTGCAACTTGAGATGCAAAGTTTAAATCCACAAACTGGTCCTGGATAAGACTTTCTTTACATGGAGCTGATACTGAAGAAGTGATCAGTGATTCTTGTGACTGCAAGGTATTTGTTTTGACAATTCCTATATTTTCTGCCACAGATTTATTTGCTAACAGGAAAGCTTCAGAGTTAAACTGAAAAACTGAGGCAGTTTTCTGGACAGTTTCTTCAAGTGTAAAAGGTAAAATATTACTGTCAACCACAGGTTTTGGGCTTAAAAGTAAATGATCTCCGTGAGCTACAACTTTGTCCTGTGGAATAGTTTGAGGAGTAACTGACATATCTGGGGTGTGAATTACTGAGGTTATTTCAGATGAGGGATCATTACCCACAGAACACAAAGCTGAAGGTATTGGTTTCTCATCGCTGGAAGCTGAAGACCCTGGTTTCTCATCACTGGGAGGTGAAGACACTGATTTCTCATCACTGGGAGCTGAAGTCACTGATTTCTCATCACTGGGAGCTGAAGACCCTGGTTTCTCATCACTGAGAGCTGAAGACACTGGTTTCTCACCACTGGGAGCTGAAGATACTGGTTTCTCACCATTGTGAGCTGAAGACACTGGTTTCTCACCATTGGGAGCTGAAGACACTGGTTTCTCACCACTGGAACCTGAAGACACTGGTTTCTCATCACTCAAACCACGTTGATCATTGGGCTTTTTAAGCAGAAGGCAAGCAGCTTCTTTATCTGTCACTTGAACTGTTTTTCTTTCCCAAATAACAATATGTATCTCTGAAGCAGGAACTTCAAAGTTCTCATGCCTTTCAGAATGTAGGCCTTTTAAGTCATCAGATTCCAACCAACTTCCTGGGGATAGGAAAGAAAGTGAAGGAGGTTAGACATTCAAAACCCACCATGCTAGGTTAACTTTCTTCTGGCATCTTTCACTGCTGTATCACTGAATCCTCACCAAAGGAACACACTAAAACATAGCCTCGTTTTGTCACCATACTTCTCTGCCCAATGTTAAAGACTTTATTTGGATAACAAAAGTTATAGACTAAAATGTTTAGAAATTTGAAAAACTGAGGCATTTTTCTGGGTAATTTACATGCTTTCCTATGATACTCACAGAAACTTTTGGGACTGAGAATACAGTACTGCCTGATTGATCCAACATCAACAGTAGAATAAGTTATTCCAAATATATAAATTTTCAAGATAAATGAAGCTTGTCACCTCAAGGAGCAGCATTTGTTTTAACTCTCATTTTATCCCTGAGCTTCTATTTGTACATTTTTCAAGTGGGAATGAGCTGATAGATATCAAGGGAAGAATTTAAGAACTAAGGGCAGTCTCTATTCAGAAATCTGCTAATCCTCTCCACATACATACAAATAAAACTACTCACTATGTACGCGCTTTAGGTAGGTACAACCTTTTCAACTACCTCAATCTACTTTCATTGTATACTCATTACAACTTTGAGAATTTTTTGATTGCCTATGTGGTTTCACTACCACATGAGCACATCAGAATCACATAATAATCATATAAGGAACTTTGAAAATAATATTGATATTTGGGTTAATCCCCAAGATTTTTTTTATAAGCTAACCAAATGATTTTTATATGCTGTCAGGGCTGGAAACCATGCTGCATGTGAAGTGAATCTTTCATTCCTTGGAAAGTTTAATAAGTTAGTTTATGTTATTGTGAACTACTTCCAAATTCTGAAACAAGGGAAAACTTGAAGGTAATAATCACATTTATAATGCAAGTTTCAGTTTACAAAGCTCTAATTTTATAGTTTGTGTCATCCATCCAAGCCATCCCCAGGAGGAAAATATCAAATATGAAAGGTGTCCACACAGTAGAAAATGGTTGTATCAAGTGAACCATTCCCAAAGACCTGATATAACACCTTAAGGGGACTGAGTTACCTTGTATAAGACAAAATGTACATCGTGAAGAAAGCAAACTCAATATTAACCATATCAGACAAATAGAAGGAAAAAATTCTCAAAATTCAAACTGTACTTATTTAGCCTTCTACTGAAAGCTTAATTATTTAAATAAAGCTTTACCTTAATTGTAGCTATTAGCAAACTATGGATTTCATATATTCTATTCTATGATGACAGAAGGGCTACCTAATGTTTAATAGTTGTAGAAACAGATGTTAAAAAATAAAAGCAAAAATGGTAAGTGGAAAAAAGCATACTGTAAATAATAGTATAATAACCTCAAACTTTGTCAAAAAATAAATATGTACATGTATACATATACTCGTTATACACGACATCAGAGAAAGAAAAAGTTAGGAAGGATATAAAAGCCACCAAAGTTTTAATAGCAGAGGTGAGGGGAGGAAAATTAAAGGCAAAGGCAAAACTAGAAAGAGCCAAGGCAAAGTTTGTCATTTAAAACAAAACAAAGAGCTCAGTTTCCATGCCTATTATCATAGAACGAAACCTTTAAACACTTACCATCAGCATCTAAAATCCATGTTATAAAATGATTATTTGCTTGGTACTGAATTACAGAAGTTACTTGATAAAGGCAACCTTCAAAATGAAACGCATACCGCTGCAAGTCATTCTGTGGTAAGCCTTGTACGAAGTGCAACATGAAAATGAGAGAAGCTCTGTGGGGGAGAAAGACAAGAGAAACCAAATTCAATGCCATGTGTCTGGTTATATAAAAGATGGTCTGAAGTGATAAAGTCACACACGCCATTTTCAAGGTTAACTGCACTAATTTTTCTTGAGAATCTCCAGATGTATGCCTTAATTAGAAATGGAGAACTCACTCTAACAAGTATGGAACACCAAACCCTTTTCTGAATGGTATCCCTGACAGTGGGAAGCCATCGTGCAAGCTGCAGTACTGCTTTGAAAAAAAGCAGGGAAAAAATCCAGATTTTTTAATAATTTTCTTTGGCATCAAGTGCTCAAATTAATAGCTCTTGGTAGGTGGGGTAGATAATATGTGAAATAAAGCAACAAATCTAAGATAGTCAAATAAATACTAATTTGGCCTATCTGGTCAATTTACTATAAATTTGAAGACATTAATATTTTTAAAAACACATTTCATCATTACTGAACCAGAAATAGAACCCCCAAATAAGCCTCAAATAGCTTGAACAAAGCCCTCAGAGTTTAAGAAAAATGTTGAATGTCCCTTTTCCCAATATTTAAACAGCTGTCAAAACTTAGTTTATCAAAATTTATTCAGCTGAAATGAACTTGAATCAATGTCTAAAATGCAGATTCTTCAGACTGACAGGGAATAACTTACAAATTACTTCTTGTCAATCATTTTGTTATACAATAATCAAGTACTCAAAATTTAAGTACCTATAAGTAAAAGGTCCTACAAACTGTCTATAACACTAAGTCCTCCCATTTTTAAAAATTATAACCTATTTCATGGAATCTAAGATGTCACTGATTATAATACACAGTGAAAACTTGTTACCAATTAACTATACCATATCAATGTCTGGATGTTTTCCCATTTCAGATGTTAAAATGTGAAGTGTATGTCTTTGAATCAATGATCTGCAGTAAAACTTCAGATAGTCTCACAGCTGGATATGCAGGCTTTGCCTGCTGCCTGTCTTTGATTACCAATATTTAGTATCCTTGGTCTCATACAATACCTTTCAAGGTGACTTCTGAGGCTAGTTTTGAAAACGATCTCACTTGTTTCCTACCTTTGAGTTTATACATGAAAAATGTTTTAAGACATGTATTAATATAATAAAATAATGTATGTACAACACTTTTATGATACTTTTAAATCTTTTTTTGTATGTTCCAGTCTTCTAAACAATTCTTTTGTAAATTAATAAAAGTAAAACCTGCCAAAATCAAACCCACATTTGGCATACTTCCTTGGATTTAGTAGATACTCAAAATCTAGCTAAATATAAGAAAATCCCCCTAGATATAAGAAATGACTTGTCAGAAGGCCTCCAAAGCCTACTTTGAGATCCAGATGGGGTGGAAATTTGATTTTCTTATCCAGCAAAAAAGGGGCCAAGAACAGAGTAATTACATAAATTTTTAAAAATATCCTCTTAATATTACACAAGCTTCTCTCTCTGTCCAGACCTGGGGTGGGGTGAAATGACACAGAACAGAATCGGTTTCACTGTCACTTCACCCAAATGGAAGCAGAACTCTCAGAATGGTCTCCGTTCTACTCTCTATGAATTTTTGTTAAGTTCCAAATGCCTTAAATTCCATTTTTTTTCCTGCTATAGTAACATCTCTAGGTTGGGATATACCTTATTATTGACGGCATAGTTAAATAAGCAGAATTTCTTTCATGGCACATTTTAAAAATGGTGCCCTGGCTGGGCTGGAATTCAGGGAGGGAAGTGAGCACCTCCCTGGTCTCTCCACAGTGTGAGGCAACTGGCCAGGTGGTAAGGAGAAAGGGTGAGAAAGCCGGGTAGGAGGAGCCTGTTTTTTGTTTATTTGGGATTGGGGCTTATTCCCAGGTTAAACTGGTATTCCCAGAACCTAGGGTTTTTGTGCTAGCTGGAGGCGAAGAAAGTAATTACTATCATGTGCCATAATCCATCCCTAATCCAGACCCTAAATTGCCAGAAGTGGCCCTCAAAACCTGGGGCAGTTGAATTTAATAAGATGGTGCCAGTCCCACTTGGCCCAGCCTTTACCTGCTCCGAAAAAAGGCATTTCTCCTCTGTTCTCTGCCCTGCTAGTTATTTTTGGAGAGCTCAAGGTAGGAAGGGGGTTTTAAGTGAAATGGAAGGCTCCCTATTGCTGCTGATTTTCCAGAGCTTTTAGAGGTAGAAGAGAGCGGTTAGCCCAGGAAAAAAGGATGGTCAGAATGAAAACAAGGGAGGAGTTCTCATTCTGGGTCAGTGGGGTGGTGCTTTTCAAGGAAGAAATAGTTAAAAATAAGCTTATGGTGGTCAGGAAGTCTGAGGAGGCACAGTGGGCAGGGTGAGGTGGGGCACTGAGGGGTGGAGTCGGGCAGAATCTCCAAGGAGGAAAGCAGGTCAGGAGGAAAAGAAAAGGCACAACTTATAAACAATGGCATCTTGGAGTCAATCAAATAACATGCACCCCCATTCTTGTTCACTTTCTTTCTTGGCTCCTCTAGACTCTGGTGCCCCCAGAAGTCACAGCTTGGCTCATTTCCAGCCTCTCATGTGAGGGTAAAATTTTATCCCTAGGTTTCCTTCTCAGGCTTCTTCCTAGCCGAGATGCCTAGATTGTCAGTCCTTTAAAGATGATGCTTACATGTGAGGAGAGCAAGTTAGTTCCTGCTTCAACCACAGGAAAATCAAATGAAATGAATTAAACGGAACTGGAAACAAGAACAACAAGAGATTTCCAGCTAAGACACATGTGCACTAACCTAACATGGGGTTAAATGCCTTAATAACATAATCCCTATTATAAAGACTTAACCTCAGAAAAAGAAAATAGAAAAGGGAGAAATTGAGCACCAGGGAACTGTGCTAACCCCTGATACCCAGAGTCCCTGTCCCACAAAGAGCAACCAGTTTTGCAGTAACGACCTGAAGTACAAGTCTTTGATTTTCATCCCATCTAATGTAATAATTGTTATTTAAGAAATTGCAAGTTTAACAATGTGCATATATGACTCGGTGCCTGTACCTCAGGGGTTATAGCACCAGCCACATACACCAAGGCTGGAGGGTTGGAACCCGGCCTGGGCCAACTAAACAACTATGACAACTGCAACAAAAAACAGCCAGGACTACAGACACCTGTAGTCCCAGCTACTTGGGATGCTGAGGCAAGAGAATCACTGAAGTCCAAGAGTTTGAGGTTGCTGTGAGCTGTGATGCCACAGCATTCTACTGAGGGCAACATAGTGAAGCTCTGTCTCAAAACAAAATAAAACAGTATGCATATATGCATCTGAACTGTAATAACGTATGCTTTAGGCATAAAAAGTTCTGCAGATGTAATGTTTAAAAATCATTTAAAGCATTTTCTGTCAAACAATGAACACTGAAATTAAGAAACACAATTCTAACAATTCTAACTATGAGTATTCCATCCAAAATTTCAGAGGGAATCTCATCTATTTTTAAAAAAAGATAGCCTCAAAAACACTGCATTAGACTTTAATAAGCTCTATCAGCACAGAATAGAAATGTTTTATTTGTAGCAGTGGCTCACTCTAGGAGGCTGAGGCAGGAGGACTGCCTGAGCTCAGGAGTTCAAGACCAGCCTGAGCAAGATCAAGATCTCATCTCTATTAAAAATAAACACTAGTCAGGGCCTTGTGGCAGGCACCTGTAGTCCCAGCTACTCATGAGGCCAAGGCAGGAAGGAGGATCATGTGAGCCCAGGCACTCTACCCAGGGTGACAGAGTGAGACACCCTGCAAGAAAAAAGTTTTATTTCTCTTCCTACCACCCCTTTATTCTTTACATATAGTTATTTAATAAATTATTATTGGCCAATAACAGTGACCCACACCTATAATCCCAGCACTTTCCCAGGGCAAGGCAGAAGGATCACTTGATGCCAAAAGTTGAAGACTAGCCTGAGCAATACAATGAGACCCCCTATCTCTATTATTTAAAAAAAAAAAAAAAAAAAAAAAAAAATATATATATATATATATATATATATCTTAGCCAAGTGTTGGCACATGCCTATAGTCTCAGCTACTTGAAAAGCTGAGGCAGGAAAATTGTCTGAGGCCTAGGAGTTAAGAGTCTGCAGTGACCTACGATTGCATCACTGGGCAACAGAGTGAGACCATGTCTCTGTGAAAATAAAAGTCATTGTTAAAGGGGTTTGAATAAATGAGCTTTTCAAATGCCAACCCAGGATAATATACAACCATACTCGTAAAGGAGACCACAGCAGTAACTTTGAAGTTCTTGGTGCTCTAGGTCACCAGGATCTGAACATAATTCCTAAACAACCTACTTAAAGAGGAGTAACAAGGCCATCATTTCGGTTTTTTTTTTTTTTTTTTTGCTGGGGCTGGGTTTGAACCCACCACCTCCAGTATATGGGGTTGGCACCCTACTCCTTGAGCCACAGGCACCACCCATATGGCATCAGTTTCCTAATGAGGAAATATAAGAGATGTGGATTATCAGACACAAGGTATCCAAGGAACTTGATTACTTTTTGGAATGCTGTATGATTTAATTACACATGATATTATGATGGACCTAATTACTTTTAACTTATCCTCAAAACTATATTAAATTTGTACCTAAATTCCATGAGACACCACCAAATCAACTTATACACACTTCAAAGTAAAAAGCCACAGAGGACTTTATATAAAGATCTTGTAATTTAAAATTCATATGAAATTTCATACACTAACTCAATTTACTTTTGAAGAATACAGGAAATGTCCAAATAATAAATTCCATTTATAGGGGCAGCGCCTGTGGCTCAGTGCATAGGGCACCAGTCCCATATACCAAGGGTGGCAGGTTCAAACCCGACCCTGGCCAAACTGCAACAAAAAAATAGCCGGGCGTTGTGGCAGGTGCCTGTAGTCCCAGCTATTCGGAGGTTGAGGCAAGAGAATTGCCTGAGCCCAAGAGCTGGAGGTTGCTGTGAGCTCTGATGCCCCAACACTCTACCGAGGGCAATAAAGTATGACTCTGCCTCTTAAAATAAATAAATAAATAAATAATAGATTCCATTTATAAACTAGCATGCTATGACTCAAAACATGTTTTCCACTAAAAAATTGTTTTACCTAATGGATACATTTCCAAAACAGAGCATGACTCTTTAATGTAAGTAAAGAAACATTTGTATAATTAAAAAGTATATGTTGAATGCAACCCATTAACAGATCAAACAAAATAACACTGAGTCTATCTGCAGTGGTAGGGCTTGAGGAAAAGGAAGTGTAAAAAGTAGGATGAAATGATATATACTGAAAAGCCTTAAGCAGGTACATGATCAAGGTCAAACCCCAATGCTCTGCTGCCAAATCATCAAGGCCATGGCTTGAAGAGGCTCTTCAACACTCAGATCTCAAAACTTGGCAGCCCAGACAGATTAGACTTCTGGGTCAGGATCCTTCTCCTTCCTGCTTTGCCCTCTTACTCAAATGCTATCAAATGAGAGTGAAGGACAAAAAGGCTTTCGTGACCAGAAGCAGGGGTATCCAAGCTGCAGACCACAGATTGCACATGCAGATTATTTGAGGACTCTTTTATTATCTATGATGCTGAATGTCACAAAAAGTATGCACGGACCTTTTTATTAACACATCAGCTTTCACTAGTGTTTTTAGATTTAATGTGTGGCCCAAGACAACTCTTATTCTTCTTCTAATGTAAGGCAGAAAAGAAAAAAAAGTTGGACACCCCTATTTAAATCTAGCCCAAAGGACAACAAAAGGGAAAGGAGACCTGAGTAAATACTTAGTCAACAACTTTCCAAAGACAGAGAGCCAAGGGAGCAGGGGTTCGTCCACAGCAGGATAGCAGAGGGGAGAGCACAGTGCTGCAGGGTGGGCGTGGTGCTGCAGAATGGGCACGCTGTAAGAAGAGCTCACTTAGCCCATAGAACCCCTTAAACACTTGCTATCTATAGGCAGCAGATGTGGGAGGTGCGGGTTAAGGCCCAAGGCTGGGGTAGCGACTAAGCTGAGGTTCTCAACCTGTGGGTCACGACCCCTTTCTAACAATGAAAATATACTGTGGCATTAGGAAGGTTGAGAACCACTGGTAAAGTGTGTATGTAATGAAGAGTGCCTTTATGCATCAGGCCCAGAGAGTAAACACTAAAGACTAGAAGATCAGAGCAAAGGAATGAAAGGTAGAAGTTTCTAGGAAAAAAAGGGGGGGAGGATTCAAAAATGGTGAAGCATTTGAGTGTTGAAAATTTATTAGTGTTTAAAGCACTTGTAAAAAAAAAAAACAGTACATTATAAAAACAGCAAATGAGAACACAAGGCTAATAAAAATTATAGGAAGAATCAAAAAATGAACATAATCATGTATATTGCTTGGCTGGAGAGGAAACATGTATATTAACAACAATACAAACACTGAGTTCTGATTTAACCAAATACGCAATCACAGTGGAAAAATGGAGAAAGGCAAACCGGATGGGGGCCAGGTGTTGGTGTGAGAACCTTAGCCCTCAACTACCATGAAAGGAGAACAGGGTGTATCAGAGCAGAGTAAGCACCTCACTTTCAAAGGCCCAAATAAATACCACCTTAACTTGAAGGTTTAAAGTAGACTGCCCTTTTTTCCTGTTAAGTCTTTTAGCACTGTTAGATTAACTGGGAATTTATTACTTGAATGAGAATAAACCTTTAGGAAAGATTCTGAGGGAATTCTGGCACATTCAAGGGCATTAGAGGTTAATGTCACTTTGTTACACTAAATTAAACCTCTAAACATTTCAGTAGGAGGATGTGTACATGTGTAAGCAGATTGACAAGAAATACAAACTGGGTAAGATGGAACTGACCAGGGAGTTTAAAGAGATGGGCTTCTGGTAACACTGGAAAAGATAATTCTAACCAACTTCACTAAGGAGAAACAGAAAAGCAGGCAAAATATACTGAAAATACATCTGTTGAAAAGCAGCAGAAAGCCTATAAGATGATAAAGAATTAGTAGGCGGAGATCTAGGGGATGATGGAAATTTGGACAGATGAGCCTGTGGCATGTCTTTTCAATTATCTTAGTTCCTGAAATTAGATTAAGAAAATTTCAGCATTCTAGTGACTGTAGAAACTTGACAGTGGACAGAAAATTAGATCCTTTTTTTTTTTTGAGACAAAGAGTCTCAAGCTATTGCCCTGGGTACAGTGCTGTGTTGTCACAGCTCAAAGCAACCTCCAACTCTTGGGCTTAAGTGATTCTCTTGCCTCAGCCTCCCAAGTAGCTGGGATTACAGGTGCCTGCCACAATGCCGCCCAGCTATTTTTTGGTTGTAGTTGTCACTGTTGTTTGGCGGGCGCAGGCTGGATTTGAACCCACCAGCTCTGGGACCCTAGCCGCTGAGCTACAGGCATCAAGCCCAGAAAATTATATCCTTAAAGGAAAAAAAAAGTACAAAAAGGAAAGACATCAGGAATGTGGGTCAAGACAATCAGCCCAAGTCAGTGTTTCCATGGCATTTACCCTAGGACAGCCAGCTACCGGCCAAAGTTCCTGATACAGAGAGGAAGCTGGCAATTCACAAATACATGTCTAATTCAAATTTCTGAAAGGTAGATTGCTGTCATCATTTTCAATTCTACATATTAAAGAAGTGTAAATATGCCTTTATTTTATGCTAAAACTTGTAAGGCACTGTGAACTCACTTTTCCAATGCCATTTTTCTTATTTGTGATTTATTGTTGCAACTGTTACATGGACCAAAATGGGCAGCATTAAGTGGGTGCCATTCAGGGATGATATTTGTAAAGGTGACCAAACTCTTCGTATACCTTAAAAAAAAAAGAAAAACAAAACAAAACGAAATAATTTATGTTAAATGCATTCACATTTAAAGCAATGTCTAAAACAAAAGGTATTCCCCCTTCAATTACTTATTCAGATATTTTTATATTAACATATAATTTCCCCACATCGTGTATTAATATAAAAATGTTCCTCCCTAACCCTCGTAAAGAAGTTCTATTTACTATATGAAGACTCCTCACATTAATTACTTAGAGTTTTTCACTATAACATGCTGTAAGAAACTGCTGAAGCCAGGATTTCTCGACAGTACTGCTGACACTTTGCACCAGGTAATTCTTTGTTGTGAGCACTGTCCTGTGCACTGTAGGATGTTTAGCGGCATCCCTGGATTGTATCCACCAGATGCCAGTAACAGCAACCAGACATTGCCAAATGTCCTATCAGAGGTAAAATGGCCCAGTTAGAACCAATGTTCTAAGGTTGCCAAATTTATTGAGAACTCACTCCATAATTCAAATCTGGCTACCATTATTGACAGCCAAAAAACGAAATAAGGTGTTTTCAAATACACAAGGTCAGAAATTAAGTTCATGAACTCATCCTAGAAAAAGTGCTACATACATGAACCTCACTGACGAATATCAATCACTAAGGTCACCTCTGAAGTGCTCCCTTTGGCCATCTGGTGACCAATACTCAGCAATAAGGTATACAGCAATTTTCCTAGGATGAGGTTGTGAACTTAATTGTCAGACGCTGTATAATGAAGAAAACACACGACTTAATTTTCTTGATCCTTAAAAAAAAAAAATTACAGCATCAGTTGTGAGATAATTTTGTTTTCACAGGTTATACATGTTCTTAGTTTGTCCTGTAGTCTGAGTATTTGATAGGAATAGCCACTTGGAGAGATGACTTTTCATGATGTACACCAAACCTCTACTGCATCCTCAGAAATAGTTCTAATTAAAAGAACAGTTAGTTATGTATCACCAAAGATACAACTTCTTTTCTAAACAGTAAGCAATATTAACAAATCCTAAGTGAGATAACCAATGGCAGTTAAATTATAGACTTGAGATCTGAATCCTGGGAGTCTGCATCCAAAGACCATGTTTTTAACTATCTCCAGAATAGATAAGGTCTGACAATTAAGTTTGTGAACTCATCCTTTAAAAAGTGCTACATACCTCATTGCTGAGTATCACTATGTCACCTTCAAAGTACTCCCCCTTGGGAAGCTGTGCACTTGATGTCAGCACCTAGTCCACCCTTCAAAGCAATTTTGGAACTCCTTTTCTGGAATGGCCATCAGAACTTGATGTCCTGAATGTAATTAAAATTTTTTTTTCAATATTTCCTTTATTTAAGAGTAAAGAAAATAGTCATTGGGGGCCAGATAAGGTGAGTAGAGAGGGCATTCCAACATAGTTATCTGTTAACTGGCTAAAAACTCCCTGCAGACAGTACCATACCATGTGAGCTAATGCATCATCTTGATGTACGAGTCATAAGTTCTCAGCAAAAAGTTCAGGTTGTTTTTATCTTTTTCAAGCAGTGTTTTCAGCACTTTCAAATAGTAAACTTGGTTAACTTTCTATTCACTAGAAATTCATAATGAAAAATCCCTCTAATAAAAATATTAGCAACATCTTTTTTTTTTTTTTTTGGAGACATAGTCTCACTTTCTTATCCCCAGTAAAGTGCCATCACGTCATAGCTCACAGCAACCTCAAACTCGTAGGCTCAAGTGATATTCTTGCCTCAGTCTCCCAAGTAGCTAGGACTACAGGCGTCTGCCACTACGGGCGTCTCTATTTTTAGAAACAGGGTCTTGCTCTTGCTTAGGCTGGTCTTGAATTCGTAAGCTCAAGTGATCCACCAGCCTCGGCCCCGCAAAGTATTGGGATTACAGGTGTGAGCCACTGCCCATGTGGGCGTGAGCCCAGTGACATCATTTTGACTCTTGATTTGGACTGAAGGAATTTGTTTGGTCATGGAGAATTTTAGGGGGGGGTATTGGTACACACATGTTTCATCACCAGCAATAACACAGTCTCAAACATCATCTTGCTTCTCTAAAAGGTCTTGACAAACTTCAACTCTCCTTGCTTTTTTGTTTATCGGTGAGCTGCTGCAGGACCATTTTTGTACATACCTTTCTCATGCCAGAATTTTTAGTTAAGATTTTCCTAATTGGGCTGGACCAAGTGCAGTGGTGTTTATAATTGACCACAACCAGATACAGATTCCTTTGTTTCTTTTCTACTCCCACTGCTTCATTTGACTAGCCATACAAACAGATTTTTCTGTTTCTCTATTGATGTTTACTTGGCCTGCTATGCCTCTCACAGTCAGCCAATGATTTTGCCATATAATTTGATGAATTTTTATAATGTTTTCATCAGTTCTGCTTGTTTCTGGCTGTTCTGACCTCTCTTCATCAACAATGCTTTCTCTCTCCTTAGAAAAAAACATTTAATCCAGTTACACATTGCTGTTTTCTTCATGGCATTATCCCCATAAACTTAAGACTAATGTGGGCCAGATTTCACTTCCACTCTTGACAAGTTTAATAAGAAATTTAACGTTTGTTCATTGCTCTAATTTAGGCTCTGACATTCTCAAAACATTAATGACAACCACTCAGCAAGACACCGCCACGTGTTGACATGAACATAGCTGTATGACACTGATACACCAAGGTTATGAAACATTACCAAGCTGTTTGTTCAGTGTCACAGTGGCAAGTTCACAAACTTAATTGTCAGACCTCCTACTTCCTAAATCAAGCAGAAGCCCATAAACTGGCACTACCACAGAAACAAATGGAGTTGCTGAACAATTTCCTTTAGGCTAAAAATAAGTTTCAAGTTATGACATATTAAAACTGTTTAATGAAAAGGCACTGGTCTTCTATTATGTTTCCACAGATCATCTCCCTAAGAAACTGTCTGAATTTGGCCAGAAAATTCTATTTCTAGTGCCTAGGTAAGTTTCTGACACACAGAACATACTCCATGAAAAACTGTCAAACAACTAAGATACAGATTGTAAAAAAAAAAAAGCTAAAATTAAGCTGATTTCCATCATCAAAATTATTTATATTATTCAAAATCTAGGTAGTAATTAGGGAGTATACTATAGCGCATAAGAGTCTCAGAGGCCACACAAGCCTAAGTATGACTTGTAACTGCCACTCACTAGTCTGTCACCTTGGGCATCGAACCCTTTCAAGAGTCAGAGCTTCTATTTGTCAAATGAGAATACCAATATCTTCCACACCGAGTTACCATGAGAAGAAAAACAGATAATTTATATAAAGCAATAATAGAAGGCCTAGAAACTGACATTTTTTCTATATTTACTTGTTTATACTAAATTATTTAAGTTCTAGGTAAATAGTAAAATGTTAATTTTCACCCTATTCTAGTAGTTTTATCCAGTTTAAAAAAACCCAAATACTTTGTTACTTGTATTCCCTAGAGCATTCTCTCAGAGTGAACTCCTTAATTATTGCCTAAATTCCTATTTAGATAATGAATAGCTAAGTAAGATTCTTCTCTTACATTTTCAATTAGTAACTTTGATAGACTCTAAGTTTTCTAACTTACTAGTAGGTGAGTTAAAGAAAAGAGGAAAAGACTTGTATCTATGGTAATTACTTGAATAAATGTCTGACAGAGCCAGTTTGGTAATCTTTTAACTGCCAGACAACAACTTCCTCAGATACGGACAAGGGAGGGGATCATGTCTTGTCTTCCCTGACCCTTTTTTTTTTTCCCCCCTGACTCTTATGAAACCTAATTCCTCTCCTTATGAGGTTAAACATCCCTTATCTGAAATGTCTGGGACCAGAAGTATTTTCAAATATCTGCATATATGAAATGAGATATCCTGGAGATGGGACCCAAGTCTAAGCATGAAATTCATGTATGTTTCATGTATACATTATACACACAGCATGCCTATGTGTATAATGTATACACATATATGCCATAACATATGGTACCTTCATACCTCACATATATAAAGGTAACATATATATCAATCATTGCTTCCCTACTCCTCACCAAGTGACATGAGGGAAGGAGAAAGGGTGGCTGAGACAGGTGACATGGAGAATTCTGGTGGTAGTTGGTCTTTCATGGACTAAGGGAAGTAATGAGGAAACTGACATTACCTCTGAGAAGAACTGTCAGTCAGACTTTAAGCACTTAAAAGCAATTACTGTGATGTTAAAAACTAAATTATACAAACAAAAACTCTAGTCTCTAATAGAGGAATAAACAAAACTCATACAAGTTTCAGGGAAGAGCAAATCCAGAGAGGAAGAGGGATGCTATTCTCATTTGTCCCCACTTCCCATTAAAGAAAATTTAAAGAAAACTCTTACAAGCCATCTCTCAAATGGTTTTGACCCCTCCAATGTAAGGAAGCAAACAAACTGCAGTTTCTTGTGCCCAAATTTCTTCTTTTAACCTCAGTGGTAAAGAAACTTCTCTGAATGTGTAGTAAATTTTTTTAAAGGTAGAAGAAACCAGAGAGAGAGCACTGGTACAAGGAGATATAAGTTTTATTCAAATTATGTTATTTAAAGCCATCTTCAATATAATGAATCAACCTAAAAAAATTAAAAAAAAAAAAAAACCACTAACCTGTTTTGATAGTGGTGTCCACACTGTGAACATTCAAAGTCCCAAGAAAAAGAATACAGGAAGAGCTTTTCAATGTGGGGCTCTATTTTTAAGAGCAAGGGAAATGCAAACACAGGGCTTTCCATATCACCTTCAAAAAGAAAAGGAAAAATTATTGCTCATAATTAATAACAACTGCAAAAAGTAAGCCAAAATTACCTGTTATCTTTTCTTACTATGTTTATAGTATGAATACAGATGAAAACAGTATTACGGGTAAGTCATTCATAGTTGGGTGGCAGGGTTGGTTACAACATTTTTCAAAAATATCCAACACAAAAATTTAATTATTAGTCTCTTTCATTTTCCTTGGCAGACATTTATGAAAACCTCTTAAGACCAAAAACAAAAAGACCCAAACTATCTTCTCAGATTTTTCAAGCTTTTCAAAGGGAAAAACTACTTAGAACTATTGTAGCCTGAAAGTATACTGAAATAAAAATTATGTAAACAGTTTGCTACAAAAATAAAAAAAAAATCTGGGGAAAATACTGTAAAATAATATCAGAATTGGACAAAATCATTAAAACACCACTTCTATTTCAGTCCTCTTGCTCTACGTGTGGAGAGTGTGACACAGGGGTTAAAGGACAGGTCTCAAATCAGTAATTATTCATCTACCACTCTTTTTAAACTTTCAGGCTAACCCTGTCTTTTAGCAATTATGCTCCAACAACTTTAAGACTAGAGAAGATACAAATTTTGTTGCTATTAAATGGGGAATGGCTTCCAGATTTGGTATCAGCAAGTTAAACAGGAGGATTTACATTGTTATATTCATTCTGCAACTGACTGCTTTCCTTCCTGTCCTGAGGCAAGCTTAGATGCTGCCTTACAGATTCATCCCAGAGAGACTCCAGCCCTTCCATTCCCCTCCCCCTCCTAACCCCAGACAGAGCTTCACTCTGATGGTCCAGTTCTGCCCCCTGGAACTATAGCTGCCTGGAATATGGCCAGGAACAGACACCCCAGCAGGATCATAAGGAAGACAGTAAGCGTTACTGCCTAAGCTTATTCTATAAACATCAGTAGTTACAAAGGCTATTTTAACAGTCATCTCTGTGGTATAGTTCTGCAGCCATTTGTGTACAAAAACATAAAATCAAAACAAAATTGTTTTTTATAAATAGAAATACAAATCTATGCCTTAGAAATAAAAACATCCAACACTATCTGCATAAATAGTACACAGTAGAGCACAAGTCTGTATTAGTCATCAGCCTTTAAAAGCTTACTCTATTGTAACTAAATGTTAAATTAGAAAAGCAAAACAATTTACACTTCACAACATAAAATCTTTAAGTCTAAAATCAGGTTAATCTCAAAACACATTGTTAAATAAATTGAATGACTACATACCATTATAGGTAATTTGCATAGCTCCTAAATTATCTTGATCATTTTTCTTTTGATTATAAATTCTACAAATATTAAGTATAAAGCATCTTACCAAAGAATATATAACAAAAATCCCTAATTTCAATTTTGGTAACCTCTTAAATTATTTAAGTGGTCTCTTAGCCTCTAGAATCTCAACCACAACTCCCCATCCCAAGCTAATTTGCATATTTCCCCCAAATATCTTCACTCATCATGATATAAACCTTCCAGTGACTCTTTGCTGACTAGCTATTCAACTTTTCTCTTCTGCTAATTGCTCATTAATATCTTAGGGCCACTTTTTCTATATTATGTCATTTGTCTTTTTTTTTTCTTGAGACAGAGTCTCACTGTGTCACCCTGGGTATAGTGAGTGCTATTGTCGTCATAGCTCACAGCAACCTCAAACTCTTGGACTAAGTGATTCTCTTGCCTCAGCCTACTGAGTATCTGGGACTACAGGCGCCCGCCACAGCACCTGGCTATTTTTTGTTGTAGTTGTCATTGTTGTTTAGCAGGTCCGGGATGGGCTCGAACCCACTGGCCTTGGTGTATGTGGATGATGCCTTACTCACTGAGCTACAGGTGCCAAGCCAAGTCTTTTTTTTTTTCCTTAAGGTTTTCTGCTTCATTTTTTCTTTTGCAAGTTGAAAATGGCTAATTTTTCATTTTATTGTTTGGGATTCATTGAGGTTATTTTATTTGTCTTTGTATAAGAATTCTTTATAACATATCATGGATATTATTACCTTTGTTTTGTCTTTGACCAAAGGCTTTAAACTTTAATGGAATCATGTTTACCAATCTTTTCTTTATCTTACTTAAGAAAATTTTCCCCATTCTAAAGAGATAACAATATTCAACTACATTTTCTTTCTTTCTTTTTTTTTTTATAGAGACAGTCTCACTTCATCACCCTAAGTAGAGTGCTGTTATGTCCCAGCTCACAGCAACCTCCAATTCCTGGGCTTAGGTGATTCTCTTGCCTCAGCCTCCAGAGTAGCTGGGACTACAGGTGCCATCCTTAACTACATTTTCTTCTAATGTTTTACAACTCTGCTTTTCACATTTAGCTTTTTTTTTTTTTAAGAGTCTTAGTCAGATGGGCAGGCTAGAGTGCTATGGAATTTAGACTACATCTTAGTCTCAAATTCTTGGGTTCAAGTCATCCTTCTGTCTCAGCCTCCCAATTAGCTGGGACTACAGGTACCTGCCACAACACTCCGGCTAATTATTCTATTTTTAGTAGAGATGGGATCTCACTATCTCACTCTTACTCAGGCTGGACTTTAACTCTTGAATTTAAGGGATCCCCCTGCCTTGGTCTTCCGGAGTGCTAGGATTACAGGCATGAGCCACCACATCCTGCCCATATTTAGATCTTTAAATATGCTGAAGATTCTTTCTGAATACGATGTGAAGCAGGTACCCAACTTTACTTGTGGGTCAGGAACCCACTGAACCGGTACCCTTTACTAGACAGCCTCTTACCTGTACAAACACTTCTGTCATAGTATAAAGTAACCACAGGGGGAGGCTTCTGATCTCGACTCATCTGCCTACTCAAAAAGTAAATTAGTCTTCGGACTTACATAAATAAGAAGAAACCATACCAATATTAGCTTTTGCTTTTTTAAAAAAAGTACAAACATTGAAGGGAAAGAAAATAGCAAATTCAAGATAGTAGTTACCTTTAAGGGGAGATAAAGAAGAACAGGGGAAGAACACAAAAGGGGCTTCTGTTGAATTTGTAACATTTTATTTTTTAAATTGCAGGGAGGGAATGCAAAGCTAGTTCACAATGTGTTTTTAAAAAACAATAAATGATAAAGACGCTAAACCTAAAAGTTTAGTTGACATTCAGGTTCAGTATAGATCCTACTTTCACATCTTTACTACTTTAAAATAAAGACTAACATTCAGAATGACAACATACAGATGGGTAAGACTTTGGGGCAAAGATTAGATTTCATTAGTAAGAATGTCAGCTCTAATATAGCACCTATCACTGCTGAATGGGTAGTACCAACAAGAGAAGATTCCTACTGTATTGTATGCTTTGCTCAATTATTATGATCACATAAAAATAATAATTTAAAAATTTCTTCTGTTACATAGAAAACTAGGCCCAAGGAGGTGGAGCCTCCATATAACTTTGTTTCAAATATAATTATCAGGTGATTCAGATTGGAAGACAAATCATTCTTTAATTCAACTGGAAACTACACTAGGAACCTTGAGCAAAACATTTTAGGTTTCTCTAAGAGGGAAAGGCAACATGGAAACCCCTCTAGCTACACTCTAAGGATCTTAGGGAAAAGTATCCTTTGAAATGAGTATTCATCCAACAGGTAAGTGGTTGGGGTTGAGAAAAGGTTTGACTACAAAGGAGTGTGGTGAAAATGTTCAAGCTGATACAACTTCCTACACTTGACTGTAGTGATGGCAACACAACTATATACCTTTTTTTTTTGATACAGAGTCTCACTACTGTCACCCTGGGTAAAGTGCTATGGTGTCACAGCTCACAGCAACCTCAAACTCCTGGGCTCTAGCGATTCTCTTGCCTCAGCCTCCCAAGCAGCTGGGACCACAAGTGACTACCACATGCCCACCCATTTTTTGGTTGCAGTTGTCACTGTTTGGCAGGCCTAGGCTGGATTTAAACCTGCCAGCTCCAGTGTATGTGGCTGAGCTACAGGAGCCAAGCCAACTATACACATTTTTAAAAGGGTTTTACTAAATGTATATAATTTATACTATGATAAAGAAAATTCATTGCAGCTGAAATCCCACAGATGATAAATTAGAACGGTTCTTTAGACCTACAAAAGGTAATGCTAGAGATCTGAAACATGGAAAATCAGACTATTTAAGAACAGAGAAATCCTAGCACTCGGGGAGAACAAGGCTGGTAGATGGCCTAAGCTCAGGAGCAAAAGATTTGGTCTTTACTAAAAACAGAAAAACTAGCAGGGGTTGTGGTGTACTCCTGTAGTCCCAGGCTAGTCAGGAGGCTGAAGCAAGAGGATTGGTGGAACCCAGGTGTTTGAGGTTGCTGTGACCTATGATGCCATGGCATTCTATCCAAGATAACAGAGGGAGACTCTGTTTCAGTAAATAAATAAATAAATAAATAACAGAGTAAATTATGGATGTATCTATCTATCTATCTATCTATTTATTTATTTATTTTAGTCTACTTGGTTTGCTTTGAGAAATCTTATGCCTCTTTTAAAGGTGAGAAAAACCAGACAAGGATGTCCACTATCACTACTGTTCATCATTGTTCTGGAAGTTCTAGTCAATGCTATCAGGCAAGATAAGGCTATGAAGGCATTCAACTGGGAGCAGAGGAGGTCAAAGTCTCACTCTTTGCTTATGGTCTTATACTTAGAAAACCCCAGAGATTCAACCACAAGACTCCTGGAAGAGATCAAGAAGTACAGTAATGTCATACACCAATAACAGTCCAGTTGAGAAGCAAATCAAAGACACAATACCTTTCACAGCAGCTTCAAACAAAATGAAATACCTGGGAATATATCTAACAAAGGACGTGAAGGATCTCTACAAAGAGAATTATGAAACCCAAAGAAAAGAAATAGGTGAAGACATTAACAAATGGAAGAATAAACCATGCTCTTGGATGGAAAGAATCAACATTGTTAAAATGTCTGTATTACTCAAAGCAACCTGCAGATTTAATGCAATCCCATTAAAATACCAACATACTTTGAAGAATGTGAAAAAACAGTTCTTCATTTTCTAAGGAACCAGAAAAAACACCATAGAGCCAAGGCAATTCTCAGTAATAAAAACAAAGCCAGAGGAATCACTCTTATCAGACTTCAGGTTATGTTAAAAGTTCATAGTGATCAAAAGCATGGTATTAGCACAAAAATAGAGACATAGACATATGCAACAGAACAGAAAACCAAGAGATGAAACCAACCTACTATCACCATCTCATCTTTGATAAACCAAACAAAAGCATTAATTGGGGAAAAGAATCCCTATTCAATAAATGGTAATGGGAGAATTGGATAACCACATCTAAAAGGTACAGGTCTACCTTTCACCAACTGCAAAAATTGATTCACTATTGATAAAATATTTAAATCCACGTACATAAAATGACAAAAAACCTAGCAGAAAGTGTGGGAAAAACTTGATGATATTGGCCTAGGGAAAGATTTTATGAAGCAAACTTCATTGGCAATCACAACAACAAAAAAAATGGGACTTAATTAAGCTAAAAAGCTTCTTCAAAGATAAGGACACAACAATTAGACAACCTTCACAATGGGAAAAGATACTTGCATGTTACAAATCTGACAAAGCGTTGATAACTACAATCTATAAGAACTCAAATTAATCAACAACAACAAAAAAGATTGTTTAATCTGAAACAATCCCATCTATAGCTGGGCAAGAGACATGAACAGAACCTTCTCTGGAGACAGGCAAATGGCCAACAAACAAATGAAAAATGCTCATCGTCCCTAATTATCAGAGCAAGGCAGATCAAAACTACCCTAATATATCATCTAACCCCAGTGAGAATAAACAGCCCACAGAGTCCCAGAGCTGCAGATGCTGGCATGGATATGGAGAGAAGGGAACACTTTTACACTGTTGGTGGGACTGCAAACTAATACAGCCTCTTTGAAAAGAAGTATGGAGAATCCTCTAAGAAGTCAAATTAGACCTCCAGTTTGACCCTGCAACCCCACTACTAGGCATCTACCCAGAAGAAAACACATTATTTTATCATAAGGACATTTGCACTAGATTACTGCAGTTCAATTTACAACTGACAAGATGTGGAATCAGCCCAAGTGCCCACCAACCCATGAATGGATTAATAAACTGTGGTATATTTATACTATGGAATACTTTTCAGCTATAAAAAAAGATGGGGAGATTTTAGATCTTTTGTATTAACCTGGATAGAACTGGAGAACATTCTTAGTAAATATCACAAGAATGGAAAAGCCAAGCATCCAATGTATTCAATACTAATATAAAGCTAGCAGATGAACTAATATATGCCCACACAGGAGAAAAACACAATTAAGAGAAAAACTCAATTTAATTCAAGTGGGGGGAGGGGTAAAAGGGAAGGGCTTGGTGTGCTCTCACCTAATAAGCATAATATAAGGGTATATGACATACCTCCTGGGTGAGAAGTACAACCATAAGGCCCATACCTAACAAATGCAAACACTGTAAACTGTTTATACCCTCATATTAATCTGAAATAAAAAAAAAAAAAAAACTAAGGGCGAGAAAGCATTCCCAAAAGGTCATCAGTATATTACTCCTAGTATCCCACTGGCCAAAACTGTACATGTTCATTCCTAAACCAATCACTAATAGGGGTAGTAAAATTACTATGGTTGGTTTAGGTCATAGATTTTCAACCCTGTCCATACATGGGAATCATGTAGGGGCTTCTAAAAATTACTGATTACCTGAGCCCCATCTCTGAGGTTCTGATTTAATTGGCCTGGTATTGTTCCCCAGCACTGGCATTTACTTCTAAATTCTATAGGCGTTTTTTAATGCACAGCATAAGGCTGAAAATGTTCCATTAATTTTCTGGGAAAAGTACTGGGGAATGATATCCCTCCTCCATATTCTGGTTCAGAGAACTGTACCCACTCTCAAAAGTGGGTAACACCAGTCTCCATATTTATATGAAACAGCTCTGCCCAACAATGATTTTACCAGTGTCAGATTTCCTAAGTCAAACTACCAGAGATTCTCTCTCTCAAGAAAATGCTCATCCAAAGTAATAAAACAGTATATCTCCTTATGATGTACATATTTCTATATGGTAGATGAGTAATAGTTAAGTTACACCAATTACTTACCTAATGTGCATCTAAGCTGGGGCTGAAGTCTACTAAAAATTTCATCTCTGACTTCATTCAGACAGGTCTCTATTTCCGCATATATTTCTGAATTAAGTTTTTTGCAATCTCCATCTAAATAAAATATACATTATCAATTCCTCATCAATGTACATCTTTCCACAGAAAAATGAATGAAAGTTCATTATAAGTTTTGCAAAGAGACAAAAAACAAAGAATTTCTTAATTCTTCTTCCTCTGTTTTATACCATATATTCCCTTAATATTATCAGCACAAAATTATTAGTACTTACTGCCTGGGTAAACTTTCAGTGAAAGCCTTTCTCATCCAAATAATCACAGTCTTAAGGAAAATAACTAACCTTTCAGATATTGTGCATCTCTGAAACAGCTGAAGTTATCTCTTTATGCGCAATTATTATTTATCCTAGAAACAGCATCTAATCATTTATTCTGTTTTGTATTTTATGTATAATTCTTACTGGGTTTAGCTAGGTCAGAGGAACACATCAATTTATGAGGAGTCTTTTTTTTTTTTTTTTTTTTGAGACAGAGTCTTACTATGTTGCCCTCAGTAGAGTGCAATGGCATCAGAGAGCTCATAGCAACCTCAAACTCTTGGGCTTAAGTGATTCTCTTGCCTCGGCTTCCCAAGTAGCTCAACTACAGGTATCTGCCACCATGCCTGGCTATTTTTTTGTTGTAGTTGTCACTGTTTAGCTGGCCCTGGCCAGGTTGGAACCCACCAGCCTCTGTGCATGTGGCCGGTGCCGTAACCACTGTGCTATGGGCGCCAAGCTACGCGGAGTCTTAATGTTATGATTCTTTCCCAAAGTATTATTTGGCATTTGCCCTCCTAAGTATTTCTGTGGGGTATAAATGGATCTTCAGTGGCACCATAGTGTTTATTTAATTCCATATCTTGTTTTGTCTACACATATTTGCTTCATTAGAAACTTTGCAGGCTATTTATTACACTGTGACTGAAACAGTCCTATTAATCATCCCCCTATTGCTGTACATTTATTTCTTTTTTCCCTAGTATAAATGCCACTGTGATGAGTGTCTCTGGGCACATACCTGTCCACCATATTTTTGATCACTTCTTTAGAGTTAAAAGTCCTCAAGATAAAATTACCATGATAAGAAAATTATTTTGAATAAAAGCCTCTGTATTCATCTGACTCATTACTCTCAAGCTATAAATGAATCTTTTCACTCACATATCTTGCAAATAATTCATACAGCCTGATCACATGCTACTTACATATTTCACTAGTGAAAATATCTGTATTCTCCTACAATATGTCATAAGCATTAACCAGAACTTTTGTTAGTTAACCATGCTAAAAAAGAAAATTTGTAATACATAGTAATGCAGCTGAAACAAATACAATTAACCAGATTATAAAAACTACAATTATTCTGTAAAAAATGAGTTCCAATATCGAACTGTTGCTCTTCCGCATTAGTCAACTAAACAACTATCACCTACTCAGCACTGGGGTTCCTGTAATTATAGAAAATAAAAACAGAAACATCAAAGGCAAAAATGTTTGAGAAATCAAAACCAACTTGCAAAAAGCTACAAATGACTAACAATTTTTTTTAAAAATCCAGTCTCAAAGGAAACCAAATTTAAGCAAAACATTTCTTACCTAACAAAATCATTTATAAATATTTATGCCCAAAGTGGTTAGAATACTGAGATATATTTTTCTACACAATGAAAATAGAATTATATATTGGTACAATCCTTCTGAAAAGCCACTGAGCAAGAACCTTAATGTTCCTATTTAATAATCCCACTAGGATGTTAATCAACAATGGATTTCAAAGATACATGGATATCTGCTCTGGTGTTAATTCATAACAGCAAAACTTGTTCCTGAATAATCAACAACAGGGAAGCAATGTACAAAATCCATATAAAAGACAGCATAACCAAAGTCACACTGTTTAAACATTAATTGCAATGTCAAGTGAAGAAAGCTTGGTATGTCATGTCTGTCAAAAAATATATACACAAGATCAGGAAAAAAAATGCCAAGATACTTCAAAATAAGTTGAATAAAGGTGAAAATTCTTGCCCTACCAGATTGTGAGACTCAAAAAGCCATGCTAATTTAAACACTGTGGGTGCAGGGATAGACAAAAAGTGACCAAGAGAACAAAACCGAGTTAAAGAACAGTGGCACACACATATGAAATGTTAATACATATATGACAAAAATAGCATGGCAGATTGAGGGAAAAAAGTAGAGCTAGAAAAACTGGCTATTCAAATTTAAAAAAATGGACTCTAACCTCATAGCATACATAAATACTAATTCCAGCTGAATTAAAAATTTCAATATCAAAAGCAAAACTTTATAGCTGGGCGTTGTGGCAGGTGACTGCAGTCTCAGCTACTTAGGAGGCTGAGGAAATAGGATCGCTTGAACCCAAGAGTTTTAAGTTGCTGTGAGCTATGTATGACGCCACAGCACCCTACCCAGGCTGACCAAGTGAAACTGTGTCTCACAAAAAAAAGCAAAACTTTATTAATTTTCAGTGAAAATGCAGATAAATGACTTTTTGTTCTTAGAGAAAGAAAACATTTCTTTTAAAAAACCACAAATATTATTAGTTTCAAAAGGAAAGCTAAAGATTTCCCTGTATATCAAAATAGCTTTTGAAAAGTAAATACATGTGTCACATATTGGGAGATTCAGCAACACTTATCTGACATAAAAATGGCAAAAAGGATATACGAAAACCCACATAAGCATGACAATCAACAGAACAGGGATAAGACTTAAAGAGGCATTTCATACAAAAGGGAACAAATCTGATCAACATAAATATGAAGAGCCAACAACCTCTCTAAACTATGACAAAGGCAAATCAAGACCATTGTTCATTTTACCCCACTCAAAGTAAAAATCTCAAAGTATGAAAATAATCTAGGGAAAATATATGAATCAGGAAGATCTCTTATACAGGTACAGCCATTTGGGAAAACTGCTATTATCTTCTAAATCTGGACTCAGACCTATGATTTGGCAATTCCACTCCTATGGTATGTTGAAGGGAAATGTTTGTACCAAGCCCTAGGACATCTGCCCAAGAGCAGTCACAGCAGCAGTATTCATATTCATTAAGGCAAAAAATAACCAATTGTCCACTCACAGGTGAACAAATAAACTGTTATATCTACCAAATAGAAATATTATACAGCAATGAAAATGAAGCAAAGCAGCTCTATAGATACATCTTTACAAAAAGAAAAAGAGGTCCCAGAGGGCATATTGCATGACATTCTTTTTATGAAGTTCAAAACAAAGTAGATGAGGCAATATAGTAGTCCCTCCTTACAAATAGTTTTGCTTCCTAATGGTTTCAGTTACCTGAGTAGAAGATGGTCTAAAAACATTACCTGGAAAATTCCAAAAATAATTCATAAATTTCAAATTTCATGCCATTCTTAGTGTGATAAAATCTTGTACCCTCCTGCCCTGTCCCCACCCCCTGCAAGTGAATCCTCCCTTTGTCCCAAGTAACCAATGCTGTCTACACTCCCTGTCTATGATCACTAAGTAGCCACCTAGATTATCAGATTGACTGTGGTGGCACTGCAGTGCTTGTGTTCAAGTCATTATTTGATTTAACAGTAGCCTCAAAGGGCAAGAGTAGAGATGCTAGCAATTCAAATATGACAAAGAGAAGCCATAGAGTGCTTCCCTTAAGTGAAAGTTGTTGACCTAGAAAGAAAGAAAAAAATCATATGCTGAGGTTGCTAAGGTCTCTAAGACAACCCATCTAAAAAGAAATTCATGCCAGTTTTGCTGTCATACCTCAAACTACAAAAGTTACAGCCACACTGTATGGTAGTGCTTAGTTAAGATGAAAAAAGCAATACATCTGTGGAACACATGATCAGAAATATGTTCCAACTGATGGCAACATGCTGAGCCAGATTAATTTAATACTAACTAAACTTGATCGATAAGTATGTTTGTATATGAAAAAATAGTATATATAGAATTCAGTACTATCTGTTCCGCCCTTATCTGCAAAGGATACCTTCTAAGACCTCCAGTGGGTTCCTGTAACATCAGATAGTACTGAATCCTATATACACTATGTTTTTTCCTGTACATATATACCAGTGATCAGGTTTAACTTACAAATCAGGCATAATTATAGTGATGAGAGATGGGGGGGGTTGGAGAATTATGGGTGATTTTATCAACTTCTTCATTCTGCTTTTCAGTAGTTTAGAAATTTAAAATTTTACTTTGATGCAATCTATAATGGCCTCTATTATCCTGACAGGCTAAGAAACAACCATAGCCTCTTCTTTAGTTTTTGAAAATGACTAGCTTTGGGGCAGTCGTGATAATACAACTGGTATCATTCCAAGCTTCATACTGTCCTTGAATTCCTTACTCCCAAATCTCTGTGTAAAACAGAAGCTACAGATGACATCTTTCCCACATGCTGTGAGACAAACTGCCACATTAATATCTTTAAGAATTAAAGAGAAATAAAATATTAGTGCCAACCTTTAACTCCATCCAATTGATTGGCATATAGAAGCTTATTTGCTTGATTGTATTTTGCGAATAGCTGCCAGAATACAGAGTCCTCCTTAGAGCACAGTTGAGTCACAGTGTTCTTCAATCCTTCCAAGTGCACCAAAGCTGACAGGATACAGTCTAACCAACAGAGAGCATAAGCATTTTTCCATTGGACACAGAAAGCCTGGTGAAATGATGTACATTTGCTTTCCAATGCCATTTCCAGTTCAGATGTGCATCCTTCATTTTGAGGGGAAGTCCCCACAGTTCCAGAGACATCAACTGTAGTAGGATCTTTTTCAGTAGCTGAGTCAACAGTATCAGCTTCCAAAATCGCATTCTGTTCCAATGAATCAGCTGTCTTAATTGGATTTGATGAGGTTTCATCATATACTTCTCCATTATGTTTGCTGTTCAAAGTCTGTTCATCATCAGTAACAGTACGATTTCTAGTCTTTTTGGAATTTACTGAAAGAAGTGAATCTTTACAGTTGGCTTCCAAGATCTTTCTTTTTTGAGGCTTACTTGGAGTATGACACTCTTCTGAATCAGGAGAAATTAGTTTATTAAGCGATTTAGAGGCCAAAGGATAGATGCACTAGATAGAAAAAAATAAAATGATAAATACTACAAATATTCAAATAACTTCAAGTTTTACTTTATAGTTTCTATGTCATTAACATATGTAAGATATTAGCATTAATTTGACATGGGGTATAAATCTGAACTACAAACACAACTATTGAATACAAAATTTGGCCCTCCTAAAGAATAATTTTTCCTACTTAATTTGAACAACCAAGGGTTTACCCTGAGTAACATGAGATAAGCTAACAAGGAAAACATACATATTTTTGCTTTTAAAAAAACAATCGAATGTCAAGTTAATTTAAAATTTCTAACAATGTAAAGAAACATTCTATAATAAATGTTACTCCTTTGGGAAAGATAAACTGCATAAAACTAAAATGTTTAACATAAACTTTTTAACATAACATAAAAGTTTCAAAAGTAATTTCAAATTAAAAAACAGTATATGTTTCCTATATTTTGAAACTGAGAATGAATCTGAGAGTACTGCTGTTATTTCAATCTTTTAATTTTTTTAAACAGATGTTGTCTCTATAAAAAATTTAAAAATGAATAAACAAAGAGACATGGTCTGGCTATGCTGCCCAGGCTGGTAGTAAACTCCTGGGTTCAAGGTTACCCCAGCCTCTGAGTCATTGGGATGATGGGCAGGAGCCACTGCTCTAGCTGCTGTTCTACATTCTTACTGGGTTTAGAGTCAAAGTGACTGAATTTTAATGACCTAATCAAATCTTACTGTGCATTAATACAATTTCACCCAAATAGCAAAAATCTGAACAAATCACTAAAATCAGTAAATCCTTCCTAAATTTGAAAACTACCAAAATGTTTTACCAGATAAATTCAAGAAACCTATACATTAAATGCCTGCATTTAAAATAAGCTTTATTTTACACAATTATGATAGTAGACTGCTGCCTTGGTGGCCCTAGTGACTTACACCTCCTGGTAATTCAGGCCTTCCCAGAGTTTGCCCCCTACCACAAGACTTGGTGTTGCCATGTGACTAGCTTTTTTTTTTTAGAGACAGAGCCTCAAGCTGTCCCCTGGGTAGAGTGCCGTGGTATCACAGCTCACAGCAACCTCCAACTCTCAGGTTCAAACAAGTCTCCTGCCTCAGCCTCCCAAGTAGCTGGGACCACAGGTGCCTGCCACAACTCCTGGCTATTTTTTGGCTGCAGCCATCATTGTTGTTTGGCGGGCCCAGGCTGGATTTGAACCTGCCACCTTAGGTATATGTGGCACCTTAGCCACTTCAGTCACAGGCGCCGAGCTGCCACGTGACTAGCTTTGATGGGACATTAGCACACACATGGAAGCCTGACAGGTACTGGCTCACTGGGCTTGTCATCTTGGAGCCCATCTTCTGGAACACTCCTTCTTGGTCCCAGCTATCATGCTGTGAAGAGCCCAGCGAGCCACATGGAGAGACCCTCATGGCAAAGAAATGAGACCCCCCCACCCCAACTGCCTAAGCTTAATGCCAGAACAGCAGCTAGTACCAAATGCCTACTACATGGACATCTTGGATGTCCCAGCTGACACCATGTAAGTTAAGAACAGCCTTGTCAGCCATCAGAACCATGAGAATAAATGAAGCCATTAAAATCTGTTAGCCACTAAATTTCAAGGTGATTTGTTTCACAGTAACAGATAAATGAAATGCAATAAATCCCATCATAAGCTTCTTCTATACAATTGAACATTCATTCATAATACCGCACTTATTCATTAGTATAAAAGGGTATGTTTGGGCAGCACCTGTTGCTCAGTGAGTAGGGTGCCAGCCCCGTATACCAAGGGTGGCAGGTTTAAACCCAGCCCTAGCCAAACTACAACAAAAAAATAGCCAGGCATTGTGCTAGGCACCTGTAGTCCCAGATACTTGGGAGGCTGATGCAAAAAAATCACCTAAGCCCAGGAGTTGGAGGTTGCTGTGAGCTGTGACAGCACAGCACTCTACTGAGGACAGTAAAATGACACTCTGTCTCTATTAAAAAAAAAAAAAAAGGGTACATTCTAGATACTTCTGTTACCAATTAGCTTCCAAAAATTCATTATGCTCTAAGGAATCAGCTGTCTGGAAGCCTCTGCCTCCTAGAGTGCTAGGATTATGGGCGTGAGCCACTGCACCCAGCTGGATCTCCAAATTTTATAATGCAGTACCCTGAACCACATCAGTGTACAAAGTTATGATTTAATAAAAAACAATTTAAAAAGACTTCAAAAAAATTATAACAGAACTCTTTAGAAATTAATTAGATTCAGGGTTCTTATACACCAGAGATCTGTAAGTTCACTTTATCAGGAAAGCAAAGTTTGCTTGATGATGACAGGCAAGTCACCATCAGTTTTATACCTTGAAATTATTTCCTAATCCTACCATGTCAGAGAATACTTTAAAATCAACAAAAGTAACTATTAGAAGTATCATAAAAAAGTACATATCCAAAAAAATTGAAAAGTATGATTTCACAGACACCAGCACTCCCATGTTCACTGCAGCATTATTCAAAGAACCAAAAATTGGAAGCAACTCAAATAAATATCTGCAGATAGGTGAATGGACAAAGAAAATGTGGTATGTAAATACTATTCAGTATTATTCAGTCTTAAAAATGAAGACAATCCTGTCACATGCTACAACATGGATGAACCTTGAGGACATTATGCTGAGTAAAATAAGCTAGTTACAAAAAGGACAAATACCATATGATTCCGTTTATGTGAGGTACTGAACACCAGTCAGATTCATAGAAACAGAAGTAGAATGGTGTTTGCCAGGGGATATGGGAGAAGGAAATGGGATGTAGTTGTTTAATGGGTACAATTTGAGTTTTGTAAGATGAAAAAATGTGCTAGAGATCTGGTGAACATGAATATTCCTAATACTCCTGAACCCTATACTTAAAAACATATAAATTTTATATATTTTTTTAATCTAAAAATTAAATTTCTAGGAAAAAAAATTAAAAAAATTTTTTTTAAAGATCAACACCCTCCCCCATACAGAAATAAAAACCCTAAGCTAATCTCAAATAGTCAAGATGATAATGTACTTATATGCCCTGCACCACTACTTAATTAAAAACAATAAATCATAAGAGGCCGTGGGGCTACAAAACTTAGTGGCCTAAATGGTTCACACTGTCCGCAAATGTCTTCACTGATTTTTCTTTATATACTCTGTGCTTCCATCATAGGGCCAATCTAAAATATAATCATGTCCCTGTCCTGACTTTTCCCTTTTATAAATTAATGTGTTTAGATTGTTATCTCTTTATGCCTTATTTTAGTTTCTATTTTCAGTAAATACGGATCACATTTATAGCTAAAATAAAGCTTTTGATCTGTCTTCAAAAAAATCATAAAAACTATACAAAAAGCATTAATTTTTGAGCCTAGCATAAACGCCTAATATCATTTAAAATCTAATGCTGAAAAAAAAACTAATCCTGTTTCTTTCACTGTTCTTTGGAGCAGCTTAAATAAATTCCTATTTTATTCCTGTAAAATAGGAATAAGGAAAACATAATGTCATCTTTTATTTGGATAAGTAAATACCTATAAGGTATGCCCAAAGTGTTTCCATTCATGAATTAACACACTAATAATTTAAAAACTTCTTTATTATACATTTCTTATTCTTTTAAAAAATAGCCAAATAATAAACGGTTCCACAATAAACACTGAATAAGCTATTTCCCACCCCTCCAAAAGGAAAAAGTTAAAATTTCATACTGTTTGAAAAATGCCTGAGTTTTAATTTGATATTAATTTTCAGAGCCTTAAATACTGGTGCTTACAAATCAAGAAATATTTTAATATGAATACCTGATGAAAAGGGTTATCCAAATGGTTATTTGCAATTTAATAGCCCAGTAATCTCTTAATTTTATTTTATTTCACTTTATTTTATTTTGAGACAGAATCTCACTTTGTCGCCCTTAATAGAGTGCCATGGTGTCTGAGCCCACAGCAGCCCAAACTCTTGGGCTCCAGCTATTCTCTTGTCTCAGCCTCCCAAGTAACTGGAACTACAGACACTGGCCACATCGCCTGGCTATTTTTTAGAGACAGGGTCTCGCACTTGCTTAGGCTGGTCTTGAAACTGTCGACTAAGGCAATCCACCCGCCTCAGCCTCCCAGAGTGCTAGGATTATAGGCATGAGCCACGCACCTGGCCAGATCTCCAAGTTTTATAACAGAACTTTTCAGAAATTAATTTGATTCAGAGTCTTATACACCAAGGATCTGTAAGTTCACTTTATCAGTGAAGCAAAGTTTGCTGATAAAAGGCCAGATAATAAATATTTAGATTTTATGAGCTACACAGTCTCTGTCACAATTCAGTTGTTATGGTGCAAAAGCAGCCATAGACAATACAAAGTGATTGGGCTTGGCTATGTTCCAATATGTTTATTTATGAACACTGAAATCTGAATTTCATACAATTTTCTTGTTATAAAAGAGCATTTTTAAAATTTTCTTTTCCAACCATTTAAAAAACATAAAAATCATTCTTAGCTTATATATCAAATAAAGAAAAGGTTTGGTGACCACTGTTGTAAACCAGTTTCTGAAGTACACTGAGCTCCTACTGGTAATTTCTTAAATTAGATCAATAACGAATTACTCAAGTTTTTTTTTTTTTTTTTAGTATTTGCAAATTATATACTTATAATTCTTGGTGATTTATTTTTCCTTCACTTAAAAAGAATGCTTTCAGGGGATGGAGCAAGATGGCAGACTAGAAGGATCCTTCAGCTGAGCTCTCTATGGGGAAAAAGAGAGAACACAGTGATACCTGGGACAGGTCCACTTCAGAGAGTTATAGCTCAAAGAGCACAGCAAGGAGAATAAAACTTTACACAAAAGACTCACAAAATAAGTCATAGCTCAGGGAGCACAGCAAGGTGGTCTACTGGAGTGCTGGAAATCAGATGAATCAGGAAAGTAATTGTTACCAGCTGGGATTGGCTGGCTGCCCAAAGAGGTCCAGGATAGGAAGAAGCCGTTCCAGGGTTTTCAGTTGTTGGGGAAAGCTTAGAAAAGTGGGCAGACTCAAATAGTATACAGCAACCAGATTTAAATGCTGGTTGGAGTGGATTTGGCAAAGGTTGGGTGGCTGGCAAGTTAGCCACACTGAGAAGGTCTCAAGGCTAGAGGCTGCCATTGTAGGAAGGTCGTGAGAAGGTCTTAGCGGGGGCATAAAGCGTGGCTGTCTTAATTCCAGCTGTCAGGATCAGAACACTACTCTTGAGACAGACTGAGCAATTCTCGCATGCCATGGGAACTGGAGTCAGGGGCACTGTGAGGCCTGCCCCTGAAAGATTCCTGTGAGCTTTACAATCCCAACCTAACAGGGTCTGAATACTGAGGAAATAATCAGGTGATCACCAAAGGCAAACTAAGTTTGGAATAAAGACCATTAAGGTTGCTGTCTCCTAAAAAAACCACAACACTACCTTGTATCCTGGGGTTATACTGTAACATACCATCATTAAGAGCAAGGGCCTCTGTTGAAACAAAGGAGGCAGTGAGAAAGAAAAAGGAGGAGAACAAGGAGGTGAACAAGAAGAAAGAACACACGAGGAGGAGTGAACAGAAAAATCCAGACAACATGAAAAACCAAAAAAGAGGAACTCCCCCAAGAGACTATGAGGCAGCTACTGCAGAAGACTCCACCTATAAAGAATTAATGGGCTCAGCTCCTGTGGCTCAAGTGGCTAACATAAGGCACCAACAACAACACCTAAGGTGGCGGGTTTGAATCTAGCCCGGGCCCGCCAAACAACAATGACTGCTACAACCAAAAACATAGCTGGGAATTGTGGCAGGTGCCTGTAGTCCCAGCTACTTGGGAGGCTGAGGCAAGAGAATTGCCTTTGAAGGCTAAGAATTTGAGGTTACTGTGAGCTGTAATGCAGCACTCTAATGAGGGTGACACAGTGAGGCTCTGTCTCAAAAAAAAAAAAAAAAAGAATTAATGGCTTTAACATAAAGGGAATTTACAATATGGATGATAAAGACAATAAAATGAATGGATGAGAAAATGCAAAGATAGAACCAAAAAAAAGTTGGATGAGAAATATGTAGAATATAGAAAGGATATGGCAGTGCTTAAGCAAATGAAGAAGACAATCAGGGAATGTAAAGATGTAATAGAAAGTTATCAAAATAGGTTGGATCTTGGAGAAGAATGAACCTCAGAGCTAGAGGATAAAGTTTCCAAGTTAACCCAGGTAGTTAAAGAGGCAGAAAGGAAGAGAGAGAAAGCACAACAGGCACTTAGAGAATTATGAGACTCCATGAAGTGTTCAAACATACTAATAATAGGGATTCCTGAGGGACAAGAAGCTTGTCCCAAAGGAATGGAAGCCCTACTGGAGACTATCATAAATGAAAACTTTCCAATTTTACTAAAGCCCCTCACATACTCCTTTCAGATGGATATTAAACCCTAAGTCATCTCAACTGAAACAGAGCCTCTCCAAATTACACTGTAATGAACCTGTCCAAAGTGAAGGTGAAAGAAAAAAATTCTACAAGCAGCCAGGAATAAGTGCCAACTGAGCTACAGAGGCCAAGTCATTAGGACAACAGCAGACTTTTCAACTGAAACCTAAGCCAGAAGAACATGGTTATCCACCTTCAACACTCTTAAACACCACAATTTTCAGTTTAGAATTCTGTATCCTGCTAAACTAAGGTTCAAAATTGATGAAGCAATCAAATCGTTTGCAAATATGCAAGCACTGAGGAAATTCGCCACAACAAGACCAGCTCTATATGAAATACTTAGCTTCCACAATGGCGCCAAAAGATAAAACTACACAAGGGACTTTCACAAAGTAAGATGAATAGAACTCCATCATACTTATCAATTCTCTCAATAAATGTCAATGGACTGAATTCACCACTGAAGAGACACAGGCTGGCCAACTGGATAAAAAAGCACAAGCCATCCATATGCTGTCTCCAGGAGACACACCTAGCTTTGAAGGACAAATAAAGACTCAGGGTTAAGGGATAGAAAATAGTATTTCAAGCAAATGAAAATCAGAAAAAAGGAAGGGTTGCAATCTTATTTTCAGATACAAGTAGATTTAAAGCAACTAAAGTTAAGGAAGACAAAGATGGACACTTTTTTTTTTTTTTTGAGACGGAGCCTCAAGCTATCCCCCTGGGTAGAGTGCCATGGCATCACAGCTCATAGCAACCTCCAACTCCTGGGTTCAAGCGAGTCTCCTGCCTCTGCCTCCCAAGTAGCTGGGACCACAGGCACC
>CAUYQV010131749.1:0-10274 GCA_963574575.1 Galagoides demidoff
GTGGATGTGGAGAAAAGGGAACACTCCTACACTGCTGGTGGGAATGTAAACTAATATGTTCCTTTTGGAAAGACATCTGGAGTATCCTTAGAGAACTAAAAATAGACCTGCCGTTTGACCTTGCAATTCCTTTATTAGGTATATTCCCAGACGACCAAAAATCACATTACAACAAAGATATTTGTATCAGAATGTTTATTGCAGCCCAATTCATAATTGCCAGGTCATGGAAGAAGCCCAAGTGCCCATCGATCAACAAATGAATCAACAAACTGTGGTATATGTACACCATGGAATACTATGCAGCCATAAAGAAAGATGGAGACTTTACATCCTTCATGTTCACATGGATGGAGCTGGAAAATGTTATTCTTAGCAAAGTATCACAAGAATGGAATAAAAAGTATCCAATGTACACACCTCTATTATGAGACTAATTTATACCTTTTCTATGAAAGCAATAACCTAGTAACAGCCTAAGAATATGGGGAGGGGGGCAGGAGAGGAAAGGGGGGAAATAGGTGGAGGGAGGGGGATTGGAGGGATCACTTCTGAGATTTATCTTACAAGGGTACAAGTGAACCTTTCTAAGAGTAGAATGTGAATGTGTTAAAATAATAACTAAGAAAATGACATGAAGGCTATGTTAACCAGTTTGGTGGAAGTGTTTCGGATTGTGTGTGAAAACCCCACACTGTACCCCAGAAGTGCATTAATGTACATAGTTCCCATTCAATAAAAAAATGAAATAAAAATAAAGCTTCTGCACTACCAAGAACACAGTAAGTAAAGCAAATAGACAGCCCTGAGAATGGGAGTGGATTTTTGCAAGTTATATTTCCAACAAAATAGAAATTATTCCTTGCATCTTCTCGGACCATCATGGAATAAAAGTTGAACTCTGTAACAACAGGAATCTGCATACTCATACAAAAACATGGAAACTAAATAACCTTAAGCTGAATGATAGCTGAGTCATAGATGAGTTCAAGAAGGAAATTACCAAATTTTTGAAAAATTAATAATAAAGACAAGAATTAACAGAGCCTCTGGGATACTGCAAAGGCAGCCTTAAGAGGGAAGTTTATAAAACTGCAAGCCTTTTTCAACAGAGTGGAAAGAGGAAGTTAACAACCTAATGGGATATCTCAAGCAACTGGAAAAGGAAGAACATTCCTATCCCAAACCCAGCAGGAGAAAAGAAATAACCAAAATTAGAGCAGAGTTAAATGAAATTGAAAACAAAATGATTATACAACAGATCAATAAATCAAAAAGTTGTTTTTTGAAAAGGTCAATAAAATAGATAAACCTTCAGCTAACCTAACCAGGGGAAAAAATGAGTAAAATCTCTAATTTCACTAATCAGAAATGGCCAGGATGAAGGAGAGCAGGGTTGGGACATGGAAGGGGAGGTGGGTGGTTTGATACAGGGAGGGTAAATGGTAGAACCACACCTATGGAGCATATTGCAAGGGTACAAGTCAAATCTATCACGTATAGAACACAAATGTCTTAAAAGTGATTAAGTAAATGAGGTGAAAGCCATGGTAATTATTTGGGTGTAACCACTCCAATTTGTACAAAAAATCAACACATGGAATCCCACATAGGCACAAATGTATTCATGATCTATGTATATGTGACTTGGCAATAAAAGGAAAAAAATAAAATGTAAGTCCACATTTAAAAAAAAACAATAAAATAAAATTAAGTATGTTTTAAAAAAAAGAACAGCCCCCACATTCCTCCCTCAGAACATTCCTCAGGGACCTCAGGGGACTTCACAGAGAACTCAAACCCCTCTGGTCATCCTGGACTTTGGCACAGGGCTTTCTCCCTCAGGTAAGTCTGATGCTAGAATATCCTGCAATGTGTTCATGTGCCATAAATAAAACTAACACTTATCCAATGTACTTAATGACTACTAAGAGATTTTGTTGAATTTGAGCCCCTTGCCAAACCTATGATGTCCCATTGAGCAGATAAGCAAACTGAGGCTCAGAGAAGTGAATCAGCCAACAAGGAGTAAGTGTCTATGTAAGCCATGGGCTGGAGCCTGGACTCAGCTAACCCAGGTCAAATCAGGATATCTCCAGAAACTGCTGGTTCTTTTTATCAGACAGCAGCAAACAAGTTGGTAATGTCATACCTCAATGTGGAGACCGCAACCTCTGCTGAGTTTACAAAACAGGAAGAAGTGTTGGCTTTGCAGTGATAGGGGAAGAAGGGACTCTTTCGCTTTCTGGTAAAGTATTTACTAGCTGAGAACCAAGCTGCTCACAAAGCAAACAGCCCCCTGGCCTGGGACACGCTTCACAGGGCCCCTCAAAGAATGGCAGGATAAGCAATGAGGCTCAGGAAGCCTCCAAAACCATACAAGGCTGGGAAGGATGCTCCCTGGTCTGGCCCTAATGTTTTCTAAGAATGAGCTGCCCTGGCAGACAGGGGCCCCACCCATTCTGAAAGCCTGTCTCAAACATAGCCTGCCTCAGACATTGAGCTACATGCCAGGAAACTGTGCACCCTGGCTCTGCAGGCAGGCCCTGGGTGATGGGCAGGCAGCTATCTGCATGTTTGTTTGTTTGTTTTGTTTGGTTTTTGGGACAGAGTCTCACCTTGTCACCTTCAGTAGAGTGCCATGGCATCATAGCTCACATCGACATCACACTCTTGGGCTCATGTGATTCTCCTGTCTCAGCCTCCCAAGAAGCTGAGACTACAGGCACCTGCTGCAACACCCAGCTATTTTTAGAGAAGGGTCTCACTCTTGCTCAGTCTGGATTCTAACTCCTGAGCTCAGCCAATCCACCCTCCTCGGTCTCCCAGAGTGCTAGCATTACAGGCCTGAGCCATTGCTCCAACCTCAGCTATCTGCATGAAGATGTGTGTCTGTGTGTCTACACATGCTGCCGCCTGTGCCCCCACCCTGCCTGTGAGTACTGCCTCCCTAGATATCCAGCTCTAAGTCTCTGCTCTACTGTGGCTGTACTAGGACACCGCCCTCCCCTGGCCACACCCCATGGGTTTCCCCTGGGTAACTTTTTCATTCTGCTCTGGTAGGCCCTGGGCTGTTTTTACTGGTTGGTATCCCAGGGCCAGGAAAGGTCTGAAGAGACCGTGTAAGCCCACCCACTGCCTTTCTTCTCCCAGCCCATGTCCTGCCAGCGTTGCAGCTAAAAGATTAATCTCAGGAGTCCAGGGCCCAAGAGAAGGAAGAATCTGAGGAACACAAAAGCGTGAGTGTCACCCACACCCTACCCCCTGCCCTCCCCTCCCCACTCCCATCACCCTGCTGAGCCCTGGGCTTGACCCCTGCACCTGCACATAAACTGACTTCTTCCAACATTCCCCAGTCCCTCCCAGAATCCTCCCCCTCATGACTTTTCCTAACACCCCTTTCCTCTCACCCTTGCCAACATCATCTACTGGCAGATGCCCTGCGGCTTACAAAACTGGTGTGAATGCTGAAGAATTTACCAAACCAAGAGTAATACCCCCAGTGGGAGTTTCACAGAGGGGGATGGTAGAGCCAAGGCAAAGGAGACCACTGTTCTCTACCTAACCAACACCCCTCACCACCCATCCACCTGAACATCCCTACTCTGGCTCAGACATGGCCAGCAGAGACCAGTGGCTGAGTGATTACTTGGAGCTACTGAAGAAGGAGGAGCTGAAGGAGTTCCAGCTTCGTCTGCCCAGTGAAGCACCCTTCAGGGGCCCTTCCAGTATAGCGGCTGTTCCACCAGAGAAGATGAGTGGCATGGAAGTGGCCTCACACCTGGTGGCTCAGTATGGGCAGCAGCAGGCCTGGGACCTGGCCCTGCAAATCTGGAAGCAGATGGGCCTGAGCTCACTCCATGCTCAGGCCCAGGCAGAGTTGGGCTTGTCAGGTGAGTGGACAAAGGGCCCCTCAGCCTGCTGTACCCCTCCTGGAGCCCGCTTCTCCCCCCTGGGGACCCACCACTACCACTGCACCTTCCCTGCCAGGTCTGCTGCTGGACAGTGACTTGCGACCAACCTGACAAAGACTAAGCTGGAGCTGGGGGCCCTTGCTGACTCCTAGAGCCCCACACCCTTTTCTATTCAAGTGCATCTCCCCAACCCTTGTGGTCCTGACCATGCCTGGGAGGGAGATGCAGAGATATCCAGAAGGGTGGCGGGAAGGGTGGGGATGGACTTCAGACTCAGATCCCAAGTAGAGCATTTTCCTGGCTGGGTGCCGGGAAGGGTGGGGATGAACTTCAGACCCAGCTCCCAGGCAGAGCATTTTCCTGTCAGACAGTGGTGGGCACAGACTCAGGCAGAGGCAGGTTTCAGTCCTGGCACTGCCACCCTGAGCAAATCACTTCAGCAATTTCTCTGTCTCTATTTCTCCACCTATAAAATGGGAGAGTAAGAGCCCACCCCCTTGGGCTGTGTGAGGGAGCCCATGGAAACTAACTCTGATAAACATTCAGCAGAGTCTGATGTATAAAAATGCTCAGTATATAAGCGCTCTTCTTGCTATTGCTGCTGCTGCTGTTGTTATAATTACTATTAACAGCCCTGGAGGCAGAAGCCTTAGCCCCAAATGTGAGAGGGATAGTGACATACACAGGGAGTGGGGTCAGAACAAGGACAAATATGCACTTTTCCTGAATCCCCAGAACACTACTTTTTGCCCAGCAGTGTCCATCAGAGAATCAAATTTGGATGCGCCCACGGCAAAGGTTGTGGAGGGTTGAGAGGATTCTGTGGCTCAAAGGAGTAAGGCGCTGGCCCCATATGCCAGAGGTGGCAGGTTCAAACCCAGCCCTGGCCAAAAACCGCAAAAATAAATAAATAAATAAATAAATAAATAAATAAATAAATAAAATAATAATAATAATAAAAAGAAAAATGGTTGTGGAGGTCTGCAGTATCTGACCTGGCTTCTCTTGACTTCTCTTTGCTGAAACCAGAGATCTGCTTAATATTAAGAGCCCTGGCCTCAGTCTCCTGGCTTGTGCCCCTGCCCCTCTGACATAGCTCCAACATTTCTGTCTCCTTTCTGTAGTAGACAACCTCCCATCCCTCTGCTCCCCACATGTACATAATCTGAATCTGGAGTCCCCCAGCCGACCCACCCCTGTTTTCAAGCTGAAGAACTTCACAGACATTAAAATCTTTCCATTAATAGGATACCTCCGGGACTCAGAAAGGAAAGGTATATTCAGATCTGAACACTCTTGCAAAGATAAGTCTTGCTGAGCTGGGCTGGGAGCCCCAGATAGGGCTGTGCATGAGCCAGTGGTTCTCCAGCTGGGTAAGCATGCAGGTACATGGGGACCTGGAAGGGAGGACAGCAGAGGAAGTGTGCAGGAGCCAGGGTGGGGTGTTAAGATACAGTAGCCCTCAAAATACCTTTCAGGGACCTGCCAATGCTGAGATTATACCCCCTCCCCATTTGACAGATGGGGAAACTGAGACCCATGTAGGTCAGGCAGTGTGTCTCACCCAACTGGGTACCAAGTGTGACATGGTCCTTGCCCAACCAGAGATCAATTCACTGTTGTGGTGGACTCTGAAGATCCTTGGGTTCAGGCTGGTGCAGAAATTCTTGAGGACACTGTTCTCCAGGTGGACCCCAAGAGGTGAATTTCATTTCTCAGCCCAACCCACTTCCCTCACCTGATTTCCTTTATTTTGATCTCTGATACCCTGAATCAGACTGCAAACCTCAGCTACTTCTTTGCCTCTTCTACTTCTCATGAAAGCATCAAAGTGGCCACCTCTTCCCAAAGCAGATGGCTAGAGAGAGCAGCTCATTTGTTCAAGCTCACACAGCATTTAGTGGCAGAGCAATAGCTAGAAACAAGAACAATTCATTCCAGGTGCAGGGATTTCCTAGTTAGCCTGCTGCTGCTTTGTGACTCCCAGTCTCCACCTGGCCCTTTCTGTTTCCCTTCCTTCTGTGCCTACTCTCACCAGCTCCAACCCTCATGCCCTGCAAAGATCCTCTCCTCACAGACCCAGACTCCACTGATCTCAGTTTTCACCCTGACTTCACCAGTTTCCTGTGTGACATGAAACAAGCCTCTCCACCCTACTGTCTCATTTGCCTCCTCTGAGCCTTCATAGTACTACTGACTTTTCACTCCTCATGCCACCTCCCACTCTACAGTACAGAATTTGTTCTTCTCTGAGTGATGCACAAAAAAATCTACTTGCATTAAAGTTAAACTGGAGGATGTAAATTCTACTGAAGACATTGTAGCAGATGTGTTAAACTGTTCACATCTCTCCCTACAAAGGGGTCCTGCTATGCCCCCACCAGCATTCTTATCTCTCTTGTCCTTTCCCTTTGCAGTACCCAGTCTTACTGGCTCTTCCCTTCTCTGTGACACAGAGCAATTCTGCTCTGCCCCCAACTGGCATTGCTTTCATTTCAGTGCCTAGCAAAGCAGATGCCTGATGATAAAGAGTACCCACCCTCTTTAGACTGCCATTCAGTAACTACTTATTTTTACCCAAAATGGGGAGCTCAACTCTCCAAGAGGCTTATCAAGATCTTCCCTCCCTCAGGCTGGATGCAGTGGCTCATGCTTATAGTCCAAGCTACTGGGAGGCTGAGGTGGGAGGATGAATTGAGTCCAAGAGTTGGAGGCTGCAGTGCGCTAGGTAGACATTGGTTGAACTGTAGCCCATGCAACACAGGGTGACTGTCTAAAAAAAAAAAAAAGTTACAACCTATTAAACACTGAGAAGTTTCAGACCAGCTAGCTACTAAGAATAAAATCATCTCTCTAAGTTTACATGGCTGTAAAAATAGTATTACTAAAACCCAGTTGTGAGAGTTCCAACAGTATGCACCGAAAATAAAATGCATGCTCGATAAATTGTCATTTCTTTACTGTAATTCCCTCACAGAAAAACCTTCCCTGCTCTCCTACCAAGATCTTTCAAGCTTCCCAGACCAGCAGTCTGCAAGACAGGAGTCTCCCAACACCTCCACATCCACAGCAGTGCTGCTGAGAAGAAAATGCCCACCTCAGCCCAACCTGAAGCCCAGAAAGCAGGGGGCTCTTGCAACCAAGTGGCCTCTGGCTGAAACATCTGAAAAGAACTTCACAGGTGAGACCCTGCTGAGCTCAGGGTGAGGGGTGGCAAAGGCATGGACCAATAGTCCCCTGCTGGGACAACTGACCAAGAGTTCCCTGGGGTAGATCCACCCTCTCTACTCTGCCCCCCTGTTCCAGATCTGGAACCACAGCAGAGCCCCATTTCTGAATTGCTCCAAACTGCCAAAACTTTTGTGCCATGGAAAAATGGGAACTTTGCTGGGTATTAATTGGTTAATTTGGGGGAGGGGAGAGTAAGAGGGTCCTCTTACAGTTGGTCCTAGGTGTGGGGTGGGGCAGGGGTTTGCAAAGAGCAGCTCACAGGGGTTACTGGCTGTTACAGAACATTGTTTGAGCTAAAAAATGTCCAATTGCCCTGCTCCTCCAAGAAAAAAATATAAAAGAGTCTCCTTGGGGCCAGGTTGACAGGCTAAACACAGAGGACCTGAAACACATCTGAAATGGCTCTCCAGAAGTCCTACTATGGAGTCTCTCCACTGGACCAAAGCACTGTTTCCAGAACACCCCTGAAGATTAAAATGCAGGGGCCTATTCTAGAACAGGAAACACTTCACCTGGTTTAGTGGACGGGACACTGGTCTGGGGTCAGGAGAGCTGGATTTGATTTCCACTGAGCTTCTCCCTCCCTGGGAAGCACAGAGCTAAGTCACACACCCCTAGTGTTTGCTGGACATCCTCTGTGTCAGCCACTGGGTCTTGCCACTACACTTGACCATTGTGCTTAAACTTTACAGCTGCCCCATAAGATGTTGTTTATCTGACCTTGAAAATGAGAAAATGGGGCTCAAAAAGGAAAGTCTCATAGTAGTGGCAGAAAAGGCGATCAGACTTCAGTCTCTCTGACTCCACAAGACACACTTTCAATTCATACATCTTACTCCCCTGCCTCAGGTATACAGGTCCCTGATGCCATGGTCTTAATCACAGAACTCTAGTGCCTCTAAATAAATGCACTAGGAAAGGTCCCCTTTGAAATCTGAGAGATGATATGTTAAAAGGAGTTCTTCTGTATCCAACTGGGAATAAATTTGTAGCATTTGTGGTCCTAAAATGGGGCTCAGGCTCAAAGTATATCAAACGGCTTAATTAGTTACACCACTTACCACTCAGAAAAAAAAAAGAAAAAGAAAGGAAGGGGGAAAAAGTAAGATTAGAAGCATCTTACAGAAACATACAAATGCCATAACCTTCCTAGAATGCAATAACCTTAAAAGGGAAATCTAGCCAGTATGTAAGCCATGAGGATTAATCAGTTGCTATAATTGAAATTTCCGTTGCTTCTGAGCATCTTACCAATCAAGACAAAAAGGGATATACAACAGATTACATAATACCTACTACTCAATAGAAGAGAAAAGACCAGTTCAAGAGAAATGCATATTTTCTTGATTCTAAATTCTAAAGGAATTTTCCAAGTGAAGAACTTGAACAAAATAATATTCTTAATAATGGAATAAGAGAAAAGTGAGAGGCACTCAAGATATTGAGAAGGGAAAGAAGGACGAGTTTGTAGCAATTCTGCTATTTAGAATCTAATGTGGGATCCTGAAGTTCTTCGCTAGGGGACAGTCCCATCTGTGAGCTCAGAGGCCTCAAGTGTCTCAGGTTGGAATCCCTCAGAAGCAGAGCCAATGAAGGATTTGCTTGCAGGTATTTGACTGGGGAGAAGAAATAAGAAAGGGACGGGGGAGCCCAAAGCTGCACTGTGGAGCAAGTTGTCCCTGTAAACATGTGGCCAGGATGACCGAGAGAGAGTGTGGACACACCTCGGCATGTCTGTCCTGGGACAAGGGATCCCCATCCATTGTCCACTGAGGATTCCTCCTGGAGTCTTAACTCCCCAGTGTTTCTGGCCCACCCACTTGTGGGCCGAGAGAGCCCGCAGACTGACCATCACAGGTGCTGCAGAAGGACGGCATTGGAGGTGCTGCAGTGGTGGGAGCTGAGGGGATGCTGTCGGGACCCCCCAGCATCTCCAACACTGTCATTATCTCCTTTACCCCTGCACTACCACCTGCAGGGAGATCTCACAGGCCAAGCTTACACATGACACATGAGAAAACCAAAGCTCAGGAGCTAATGGCCCAAGTCATTAATAAGGACAGAGAATATGTTTTGTTCACTCTTTATCCCCTGCCCCTAGAGCAGCACCTGACACATGGGAAGCCCTTGATAAATATTTGAAGAAGGAAAGTCATACAGGGAGGATGACTTAGTTAAGTCAAAATTTGAAGTGGCCTCTTCCACTCCAAAAACCACTTTCCTTCAGCTACAGGGCAAGAACACAACCATCTCTGCAGCCATCAGGGCCTTTGAGTAAGTGCCTAAAATAGCTGTTGAATGAATGAAAAATGGATGAACATGACTGTTCTATACCTTTATGTTCCATCTTTCTCTCCCTTAGTACTGGGGGAAAGTTACCAAAACCCATGGAGACAGCACCTGTGTTTCACACAGTCCTGGAAAAATGAGGATTTGCACAAAAAATTCACACAGCTGCTACTTCTACAAAGACCTCACCCCAGAGGTCTTGAGTACCTGGTCAGAAGGAAGAGACAAGTCCCTGTGGTGGAGAATCAGGGGCATTTGATTGAGATCAGAGATTTATTTGGCCCAGGGCTAGGAACCCACGAAGAACCTCACACGGTCATACTGCATGGAGCCGCTGGAATTGGGAAGTCAACACTGGCCAGGCAGGTGCAGAGAGGCTGGGAGAAAGGCCAGCTGTACCAGGACCGCTTCCAGCATGTCTTCTACTTCAGCTGCAGAGACCTGGCCCAGTCCAAGGTGATGAGTCTCGCTGACCTCATCACAAAAGCCCATGGGTGCCCTCCAGTGCCCCTTCAGCAAGTTTTGTCTCGGCCAGAGCAGCTGCTCTTCATCCTCGATGGTGTGGATGAGCCAAGATGGGTCTTGTGGCAGGAGAGTACTGAGCTCTGTCAACACTGGAGCCAGCCACAGCAGGTGGCCATGCTGCTGGGCAGTTTGTTAGGGAAAACCATACTTCCTGAGGCATCCTTCCTGATCACAACTCGGACTGTGGCTCTGCAGAAGCTCATTCCTTCTCTGGAGCAGCCACGTTGGGTGGAGGTCCTGGGGTTCTCTGAGTCTAGCAGGAAGGAATATTTCTACAACTATTTCATAGATGAAAGTCAAGCACTTAGAGCTCTC
>CAUYQV010131751.1:0-11075 GCA_963574575.1 Galagoides demidoff
CATGTCATTTTCTCAGTTATAGTTTTAAAACATTCTGGTTCTACTCTTAGAGAGTTTCACTTGTACCCCTGTAAGATATATCTCAAAAATGGTCCCTCCAATCCCCCTCCCTCCACCCATCCCCCCACCCTTCTCCCTCCCCCCTCTCCAAGGGTGGGGGCATATTTGGTGCTTTTGCCACCAAATGTCTATTCAGCTTAATTTTTCTTTCCAAACCTTATAAGAAGAGTATCCTTCTGAGATATACCTTTAAAGGGTCTCTATCATGTAATCTGTGGAAAGTTGGGAGAGGAGAAATATTAGTGGTGGTGAGTAATATTGAAATGGAGAAGAAAATAAGAAATAGATCCTCCTATGCCACGTAAACATATAGAAATTTGTCGAATCAATTTTGTATTAATTTTAGAAATTTCTTGAATCAATTTTGTATTAATTTTAGAAGATCAGTATGATTCTAAACAGAGAAGAAGCAGAGTTAAATCTGATTACTTCATTATATTACACATTCCTCTTGTGACCTAGGACTACTAAGACGCCGAGCTTTTGTGTTAACATTTTCCTGGCCCCTCGAAAAATGACATCAGTGAAATTCACAGAATTCATTGCCATCTACCTCATAAGGGCATTGTGAAAATGCCCATTAACATTTATAGGGTGCTTTGAGCTCCTCAAAAAGAGAGACATTACCTAAGAACAAAATAAATAATTTTAAAAGCAACATTTGAATAATTTAAGTGAATCAAAAACACATGCATTATATTTATATCAGTACAAAGATGGCATGAAGCAGTGAAGTTCTTGGCTCACATGGCTTTAGCTTTTTTGAATTGGAAAAAATTTAAATATGATTTGATGTATTTCATAAACCTAATATATCAACATTTGCCAATCCTTCATACTGAAAGTAAATGTTTCTATATGAGTATTCAAAAGAACTTTTCAAGAACTCTTCATTTTTCTAAGGATGATCCCACAAAATCTCAAGAGAAACTCATGTTAAATAGATATTTACTTCAAATCAGAAGAAATTATTGCTTTGTTTTCATTAAATACTGATTGCAAAGATGCCTCATTTTCTATCCATTCAACTGATATTTGTTTACAGATAATGTTAGACTTTATTATACCTATTAGACATGCAGCAACTATTTAGTATTGAATAATATTTTGGAAGATAAAATGCTAAAGTAAGAAATTATAGGTTGGCTCAAATATCAGTGGAGTCAATGTCTAGCTTTGGAATCTCAACCATGACATTTAATGGGTCTCAGAAGACGAGGGTGGCGCCTGTGGCTCAGTGAGTAGGGCGCCGGCCCCATATATCGAGGATGGCAGGTTCGAACCCGGCCCTGGCCAAACTGCAACAACAACAAAAAAAGGGTCTTAGAAGACTTGACAACATAGATGAAAAAAGTGGTTATGAAGTCTTGGCAGTATCTATCATTAACGAGCCGTATGCAGAGACTCACTTTATGTTACCGGATCATTATGCCTTTTAAGTGGAAATAGATTTTTGTTGCCAAAATTGGCAAAGGTAGAAAAAGAATAAAAACAAAAGATTAATTATATTATATTCTTTGTTTCTCCTTTCACACTACTCAAAATTGTTGGAATATATTTGATAAATACAGCTTTGGGAAGATACAGGTTCTTGTTCTGAATTGACAAAGGTCAATTTAGTTCCAAACAATGCATGTCATTTGGGCTACTGCAAATTCCTGGGGGGGTTTAGTTCTAGACCAAATTATATTATATTGACCAAATTTGATAACTTGTCTTTGAAAGTATTCACATAGATGGTTTCATAATAATAATGATGCATCTTAAGATGAAGGTAGAAAGTAAGAAAAATACAAAGAATATCATTAAGGATTGACCCTGTTCCAAGCCCAACCTCCAGGAACATTACCTTTTTAAATCAAAGCAGCCATAAAGGGAAAGCATTACTATCATTTCATTAAAGAGGAGAAAAGACTCTTAAGAGTTTGAGTAACACAGCCAGCAGCAGACAGACCCAGAATTCAAACCCAGGTCGATGTTGTTCCAAATCTAACGTCATTGCCCTCAGATGTCACTTCTGCTGAGGCTGTTCGCAGTAGTTACTATGCTGTAGAGATTCTCCTGGAACTTATTACTCTGGCAATAGCTGGAGGAGAAGTCGTGAATGTTACGTGTTCTCCATAGGCTTTCCAGAATAAAGGACTCACTTCCATATGCTCACTAATTAACCTGTTGAAAACGAGGAGTGATTTGATTTCAGTTTGACAGAGATAAATAAATGTCCCAATTGTATGTCTCTTGATTTAGCAGAGTGCCCAATCTTTGCTTTAAGATTGTTTATTTTTATTTTTACTTTTTGGAATACGTTTGGAAAAGTAACAGGGAATTAGAAAATCTAATATATCTACAAAATACATAAATAGCATTATCATTGAACTCCAATAAGAAATAGTAAAATTGGACAAAATAGCAAAAAGCCTCAAATGTGACTATTCTAGCAGACTCCAAGGATACGTGTGTGTTCATCCTTCTCTGCTTTCAAGGTGAAACTGAGATAGAAAGAGGCCTTCAGTGATAAGCAACAGGCCACTCTTGACTTAGGTAGAGATTGTAGGGTGGAAGAGTGATGAAATATATCTGAAGCTGGACACATGTGGATCCCACTTTCACATAAAATACTTGCATTTAATTACTTCCTTCTCTTTTCTCCCATGTTATTAGGAAAACGCCAAGGAAGAGATCACTTTTTAAAACAGTAGCTTCCCATTTACTGTGCATGTGGTATATTTTCTTACTTTGATAAATACAGATGCTATTATTGTATTTGATCTTTCATAAATCAGTGACAACAATGTATCATCTTCATTTTCCTAAGACAAAATAGGCTTTGAAGTTAAGAGGCCCAAGGTTAATCAGCCTGAGAGTTACTCTTGTAACTTTAATTCCCATACTTTGTTCTTGACTTCTATACAAATTCTAATTTAAATAAAAGTTTCTCACCTAGAATTTAGGTGAAAGTGGCAAAAACGGTCTTCCTGCCAAGCCAAATAGAAATTTAGAAATGAAGACCAACAAAGAAAAGTATATGTGTTCTATCAGGTGTTACTCAGAAGTCGTGAATTGGTAAATTGCAAGATAAGATTCACTGACTCACATATGCTGACCTTTTGTATTTTGATAGTAGCCACTGTATTAGTCCTAATTTACAGATGAGAAAACTGAGGCCCACACAGTTCTCATCACCTGTCTTCTGCCAACCACATTTCCCTTTTTATTATCTTAGATGATTAACATTCAATATTTATGAAAGGATAAGTATCCTGTTCTAGCCATTTCTTTTAGAAAGAAGTGTTAGAAATTGTCTTCCTTTCTCTTCTGTCTTTGTAAACAATAAGGAAATCACTTTTCAACTGCTAAATTGCTAAGACAAATGAAAGAATGTTAGAAGTTTCTATTAACATTTTAATAGTCTTCCAAATTATGGCTCTAATTCATAAAAATATGACAATTTGTGTTTCATAGTTTATTAATCATTATTTTAATTCCCTTTGCTTTGACATTTTCATTTCTTCCTACCTACAGGCTATACTTGGACAAGAAATATTTAACAAGTATATGAGCATGTAGTTATTTATCTACATACAATGTACAGGCTATATTGAAAACCATAAACATGGGGAAATACTATTTAAAAATGATCCCCAATTATAGCCCAAGAATATGGGGAAAGAGAGGAGAGGGGAGGGAGGAGGATGGGTGGAAAGAGGGTAATTGGTGGGACCACACCTATGGTGCATCTTACAAGGGTACATGTGAAACTTACTAAATGTAGAACATAAATGTCTTAACACAATAACTAAGAAAATGCTATGAAGGCTATGTCAACTAGTTTGATGAAAATATTTCAAATTGTATATAAAACCAGCACATTGTACCCCATGACTGTATTAATGTACACAGCTATGATTTAATTTAAAAAAAAGAATAGAATAAAAACTATCCCAGTTAGTCTTTTGGTAAGAATGGGATTTCAGGAGCTGTTGAGTGTCCCAAATAGCAGTATCATAAAAGATGTACTGAGAAGAAATATGAAAATCTAAGTGCAACCTGAAAATCTGTATACTGCAAATGGTTCGTACAGGAACAAGCAGGTAAAAATAATAAAAAAAAGAGAATATTTTGATGGTAGACAAATACTTAGTGTAGAATTTTGAAATCATAATTTATAATATAGTAAAGAAAACCAGCCCAGAAAAAGCATCACTTGCTGTTATTTAGATGTAAGATCCATCGGAATAGTAAGAAACACTAATTTGATTAAAGAGATATTTTACGACTTCAGATATTGGAGTGTAGTGGGAATGATTCATTAATTTATTCATTCATTTAATAATATTTGACTGCGTCCTTGTGCCAGGCATAGTTCTAGACCTGGAAATACAGTGCTAAATAAAATAGGTGCGCCAACAGAAAATCTTGACCCTTCAAGTTGTATGTAGCACATTGAGGTGGGGAAGTGTTATCAAAACATATTTGTTACATCATTGCTTAGTTCTTCCCATGCCCATTTGATAAAATGTGTCCTTAATTCTTGAATCTATTCTTCTAAAATCAATTCATCATAACCACATTGCATCCTTACTACAAAAGTTAATATGCCCTTTTGGAAAAAGAACACTAACAAAGAATCTTACCCTAAATAAAATAAAACTCATAAGAAAAAGTTCAAGGATAATTCTTCACCTACTGAAAAGGCCATGTTTCTTTAGGTAGTATTTTTTTTCCTTTTCTTTCTCTCTCTCCCTCTCTCTTTTCAAAAGATTTCTTAAGCAAGTACAGGTCTATTCTGGGTCTATTTATGCTATTTAATAAGACCACATCCATAATACCTGACCTGAACCTCATAGTTCTAAACAAATGGCCTTTCCAGCAGGAAAATCAAACCACTGAAAGGTAAACTTATAATCATTCATAAACTATAAATTCTTGTAATTGTCTTACATTTGAAGATGTTTTTTTTCTTTTTGGGAAAAATACAGGAGGTATTCTGTGCAGCTTCTTGGGTTTCTATTTTAAGGCACTTGGTCTTTGTGAAATGTGAGGTTTTGTGAACTTGCTTTGGATGTAGTTTTTGGAAAAGGCCAAGGAGAAATTCTAAACTCCTCTTCGTGATAAATTCTTGTTCCCATCGGTGACCTCTTCATTGAGGAGTGAGGGAGGAAGGAAGAAAGAAAATAAGGTTTTCTCTGATGACAAGTCAATTTAAGAGAACCCTCTGATCAATGAGTGTGCTTGGCTAAGGCAAGAGGTTTCTGGTTTCTTTTAAAGGGAAAAAAAAATGGCCAACACACCCTTGATGCCTGATAGTCTTTGAAAGTGAGGATACATGTTCTCAATAAGGGATCAGAAAGTTCAGCTTGATTTTTGCATAAGGACTTCATTTGCTGAGTATAAAAATATCCTCGCTTAAGTTAATGGCAAGGAGAGAGGAAATGATACTCAAAAGTTATATTTGAAGAAAAGCATTAGAAAAGATACACTAATAAACATGATCTTCCTAGGGAAATGTTGACTTCATTAATGGCTGGATGTTTAAAAAATACATATGACTTTATTTCTGTATTGAATCAGTGGGAAACTGAAGTAGAAACTCTGTTCAAGTATAAGACTTATAAACCTGTAGCCTCTCCCAAGTTTAGAAGTGAATAGCATGAAGGGTATTTGACTATGAACTGCTTATAAGATAAGAAATGCTAAGAAAAAAAGTGGAATTTTTTATTCTGTTTTACCCAGAAAACCAAGCTGCCGGTTAGAGTCAACACAGCGAGAGGTGTGCAAACATGTCCACTAAGGGATTGTCACATCCCAATCAGTGACAACTGCTTGTGGAACAGAATTGTTTTACTCAGAGTAATCTGACTATATTAATGGTTTCCAACATACATTACCTAGCATGCAATGAACTTAGTCTTTTCTTGGTTCACAATGTTTTACAAACAGTTAAATGAATAACAGGAATAATTTGATTTAATATAGTATTTCTCATAAAAGTATCTTAAAGTGCTTTTGGAAAGAATTAAGGCATATAGGGTTCAGTAATGCATATGCTGTGTTGTTATTCACATTGCAGAGTGAAGATATAAAGAGCTTAAGTGGCTCTTCCCAGATCTATGGAAAAATCAGTCAAAGATTCATGAATTAATTGTAGGAATCCTGGCTCCTGTTTCATTGATCCTAAGCTGGACCTCATATTTATTAGATAGACATATTTGTCTTTAAGGGCTAACCAGAGGCATGCATTTCTTATAGCTCTAACTAGCTCAGCTTAGTAATGAATAATAAAAAAGGAATTGCCAGGATAGTCATGGTTGATTTATAAAAAGTGTGACTATTCATTTTCCTATATACTTGGCAAAAATAAAATATGTGTATATCACCTTTTCTCAGTTTGCTTATAATCTACTTTGTTCACAGAGGAATTTGCCTATCAATGAACAAAACACAACCCTTATTTTTCCTATTTAAAAATTTAAATTTAGATTTTAAAATGTTTCTTAAAATAAACAATAACATTCTTTTCTGCTAAAAAATAAAAATTGCCCCTATTTCATTAGGAATAGAGTTAAGAATTCACTTGTAAACATTTCCCTTAGAAGGAAATGGTGAGTAAGGGCCTCAGATAAATATTGTATCTGAGGTCTGACAAGTAAGTGCTTGGTGTTGCCACTGTGTGCTTACTTTGGTAGCACCGTATAAACAGCTCAGTAAGGTTTCACAACCTTGGTATATCAGTGTCTCATGACTGTGTTCGTGTTGCTGTGTGGCATTCATTAATGGTTTGTTGGTTTATGTTTTTGTGTGTCCACTGTAAGAATGTCAGAGCTTGGATTAGAGCAAAGAATGAGTTAAGTTTCTTGTTGAATTTGGCAAGATTAGAAGTGAAACCAGGGATGTGTTAGTCCATGTTCATGGGGACCATGCCACGAAGACAATGGCAGTGTGCAACAGTGTGCAGGTGGATTAAATGAGCTTGTGAGGGGAGAGAAAGCTTCACTGATGAAAAGGGGTCAGGGTGGCCAGAAGGAAACAGCACTGACAAAAACATTGCAAGAGTGCACTGACTTGTAGCTCAAAATTGTCAGCTGACTGTGAGAAACACAGTAGACCTAGCAGACATCGATGGAAAAGTACTTGGAAAATCTTAACTGAAAATATTGAGATGGAACCAATGTGTGCAAAAATGGTCCTGAAGGAGCTTACTATGAACAAAGAGCTCACACAGCTCTTAGTGAGGGAGCTTTTAGCCAGTGAACAAATAACTGTACTGAAATGCCCTCCGTACTCACCTGATCTGCCCCCAAGGGCACTTTTCATTACCTATAGATAAAGGACATATTAAAAGGAAGACATTTTTGATGACATTCAAGGCATCAAAGGTAATATGACAACAGCTCTGGTGGCCATTCCAGAAAGAGTTCCAAAATTGCTTGGAAGGGTGGACTAGACCTTGGCATTGGTGCAGAGCTTTCTGAGGGGCATACTTCCAAGGTGAGTGTAGTGCTCTTCAGCAATGAGGTATGCATTTTTTCTGGGATGAGTTCAGAAACTTAATAGTCGAGATCTTCCATCCTCCTCCACACACACAAAATACAAAACAATTTGCATTGGTTGTCCTACATATATATAAATGGCTTCTTAGAATCATGTAATCAACTCTGATACTTTAGTACATGTTATTCTTATGAGATTAATACATAATCCTATATGTTTTATTAATGCTAGATAAGTTACTTATTAAAAATGCACTTACATTTCCGTGGATCAATCTGGGTATCAGTTCTAAATAACAGTTTCTGCTGTTCAGAACATACCTATCTTGGTAGAAAAGCTGAAAACTAAAAGTGTCTGATGGCCCTTTGAAATTTTTAGTCTTTTTCTTTGGGGGAAGATCAAAATAAATATTCTGGACTTTCTGAAGTGATTGTATGTGTATATTTTTAGGAATATTTTTTTCCCCTTATCCATTTTCATGTTTCAAAATGGAGCTAAGAAGAGACTTCTTAAGCAAACTGCATTCCATATCAGTTCCATCTTTCACTTAGGCACTTGTGCTTCTTTCTAAACAAATGAGTTTGTGGACTTGTCTGTATTCTAGATACTATTTTTGAAGACATTAATTTAGCCTATGTTACACTTTCATTCTATAACATTCCTTCATTGAAACTAAGTGTTTCTTGTTTGTCTGTTAGGTGAACTATCATGGGGTATGTAGAGATAGAGCCTGCCCTCAAAGAATCTAAAGACTGGGCACAACGAGCACCTGGGGTACCAGGTGGAAAGTTGAAAGCCTAGGATGGAATATCAGTCATGTTCAGTAAAGAGAGTCAAGGATAAAATCATAAAGTCATCTAGAAGGTATCTATGGGTATAGGATGCAGATATAAAAATATAAACAAATGCATAAAGAAGTATTAGATGAGCAAAATATGCAAAAAAAGTTTCCTGATTAAAATTTGTTTAAAAGTCTTCATTCTCAAATACTTATTCAGTGCCTATGGTATGTCAGATACTATTCTAGGATATTAGAGTGAATGACAGGTATGTCCCCGCCCTTGGGAAGCATGTGGTTTGGAGGAGGTAGGAAGATGGATAGCATAAAAGTTTCTAGTTAATTACTGTGGCTCTCAGTGTAATGAATGTAGAGGTTTCTGAGTGCACATGACAAGGACCTCCAAGTTAGTGTGGAGAACTACAGAAGGTTTCACTGTGAGTAGTATATTTAGGCTGAGGCTAGAAAGAACAGGCGTTTGTAGATATGGAGGTTAGAGGAGCACTGTGCTTTGTAGGAGTTTAAAGAAGGTGAAAGAGAGGTGCACTCAACCAGGAGCAGAGGTGGCAAGGCTGGGGAAGGATTTAAGAAGCCAGAGGATGCAACACCTTAAGAACCTTGCTGTGTCGGCTCGGTGCCTGTGGCTCAAGTGGCTAAGGCGCTAGCCACATACACCTAAGGTGGCGGTTCAAATCCATCCTGGACCTGCCAAACAATAATGACGGCTGCAACCAAAAAATAGCTGGGCGTTGTGGCTCTGTCTCAAAAAAAACCCAAAAAGAACCTTGCTGTGCACTCCGGTCCTTGCAAAGGACAATGGGAAGAAGTGAAAAGTTTGAAGCAGGAGAACAAAATGGCCAGATTCCAATTTTTTAAAAGATGACTCTGGCTCCTGTTTGAAACTGAAGTAGAAATGACAATGAATGGGCTTTTAAGAGACTATTTTAGTAGACAAAGAAAAAGATGATGGTGGCTTACATGAAAGCTCTTGTGTTATGGTTTCTCTCTCTTATATTTTTAGCATCAGCTTCTAAAATAAAGTGAAATATACTTGTTTAATGCCAAATGCAGGTTCCCCGAGAGAGCCAAGTAGGAAGTCCATGTATTATCCAAATGTGCCGTCAGTGTGTACCAACTGTGCGTGGGCAGAGTGTCCGGCCTCGATGTGTGTTTTATAATGGGTCAGGTGGTACCTCAAGATTTCATAAATTGATTCCCTAGGAGTCAGATAATGATTTTGTGCCCTAAGGAGGAAGATTATGTTAACGTATCACCATGACCTGTAAATGTTTGGAATAAGACCGATCTTTCGAAGATTTCCAAATTAAGAAATGCATTCTGTTTGTATTTTTAGTGTTCACTTAAAGCTTTCATTTTAAACATAGAATGTGCCTGTGTGTCTATACTTAAGCATATCTTTTATATTACATCACAATGAATACATAAAATATATATAATATGTTTTGAATTTTGTTTTAATTATTTAATATGTCAATACAGTTTCTTCTAGAGGATTATGTAAAAATGTAACAGAATATCTTTTAAATACAAAATGTTATTTCATGTTTTATGAGAAATGCTTCCATCTAAAACAAATTCGAGACTGTTACAAATATCTCACTTTTAGTTTATCAAACAATATTAAATTGATGAGAGAATAGTTTAACTACGGCAACAGTATGAATCAGCTTAACACTTCCCCTCCCCTTCATTCATCTTGAAATGAGATAATGAGACAAGACTGCTCTAGTAGAGATATCACTTTAGTTGAATAATTCATCTGTGAATAGCCCCAGATTGCAAAAATTACAGCATCATTTAAGCATTATTTATGGTTAGTATGAGGTTAAAACTTTTGGCAATATTTCACAGTACATAGGAAAAAACTATTCATGGCAGCACATTTATATATTTTATAGAAATGGATTAAGATGATTTATCTTTCACAAAAAGGTAACTGAACCTATTGAATAATATTACCAATTTAGGTCAATTAGTATTATAGTTAAAGTTAGGAGGACATTATCATTAAGTTAAATAATTTCTACAGCTATCTAATCCATCTCATATCAGCCAATTCTTGCTATGCAATTCTGGTATGTATATTCTGTTTTAAAATATAAACATGGAGGTATACATATATATATCTTTTTTGAGACAGAGTCTCATTCTGTCGCCCTGGGGTTGAGTGCTGCAGCATCATCATAGCTCACAGCAATCTCAAACTCTTGGGCTCAAGAGATCCTCGGACTTCAAGTTCCCTGGGACTACAGGCTCCTGCCACAGCACCCAGATAATTTTTTTCTATTTTGATAGAGATGAGATCACACTTTCACTCAGGCTAGTCTTGAATAAACATGGATAATTACCAAATAAAACAAATAAATTATACAATGTAATCTTTCCAGTTCTAAATGTCATCCTATCTGTAGGACGTTTTTCTATAAATTATCAGCCATATTTAATAGCAAATACTGTGATTATATATAACATGGCCACTGCTATGGCGGTTGAAAACGTGCTGATTTAAACATAATATAGAACACTACGCAGCCATTAAGAAGGATGGAGACTTTACGTCCTTCATGTTCACATGGATGGAATTAGAGAATATTCTTCTGAGCAAAGTATCACAAGAATGGAGGAAAAAGTATCCAATGTACACACCTTTATTATGAAACTAATTTATACCTTTTATATGAAAGCTATAACCAAATAGCCTAAGAATGTGGGGAGGGGGGAGGGA
>CAUYQV010131755.1:0-16561 GCA_963574575.1 Galagoides demidoff
AGGCCCTTCCCAAGTCAGCCGCCAAGTGGAGCATATCATGTTGTTTATTAATTTTCTTAACAATTATAGGAATCAGTTTTTATCCCTTTTTTTATCCTTTTCTTTTTTGAGACAGAATTTTACTTGGTTGCTCTAGGTAGAGTACTGTGGCATCATAGCTCACAGCAACCTCAAATTTCTGAACTCAAGCAATCTTCCTGTCTCAGCCTCCACTATAGGTTGCCACCACCATACCAGGCTAGTTTTCTATTTTTAGTAGAGACGGGGTCTCGCTCTTGTTCAGGCTGGTCTCCAACTCCTGAGCTCAAGTGTTCCACCTGCCTTGACATTCTAGAGTGCTGGGATTACAGGTGTGAGCCACTGAGCCCAGCCTATTCTCCTTTTTCTGCTGTAGGTCAGAGCAGTAAGATACCCTCACAAGGTACAGAGATAGGAGGTGGTGGAGAGAGGGGATTGAACTGCAAGGATGCCCCAAGCGGGAGAATGCCCTGCTGGGGCCATTCTGTTCTCACTCTAGACGTCTGTGCTTCCTCTTGCTGCGCCTGGTTCTTTTGTACCTTCTTCCTTTCATTCCTAAAGCGTGCTGCAGCTGCTTCTGTTACCAACACTTTCCAGGGTCAACAAACACCTCCACTCCCCTTCAAAAGGAAACTTTACTTTTTCCAGGATAGAAGTGAGATGATGGCAGAGATGAAGAGACTAACAGGTAACTGCTGGGCTCAGTGCCTGCCAATCAGTGGTTACAGTGCCGGCCATATGCACTAGGGCTGGCAGGTTCAAGCCTGGCCAGGGCCAGCTAAACAAGATAACAACTACAATTAAAAAAAAAAATAGCCAGGCATTGTGGTGGGCACCTGAAGTCCCAGCTACTTGGGAGGCTGAGACAAGAGAATCCTTTAAGCTCAAGAGTTTGAGGTTGCTGTGAGCTGTGATGCCACAGCACTCTACTGGGGGTGATACAGTGGGACTCTGTCTCAAAACAGACAAACGAACAAACAAACAAAAAAGGCAACCGCTGGTGTTTAATCCCTTATAAAGATACAGAAGAAGAAAGTCCTGGCTGTCACAAGGGCAAGGTGACAGATATCTTTAGGCAATCTTGAAAGAATGTGTTAAATAAAGGGGGCCTTGCATTAAACCTTCAAGTGCTATTCTGGTCCCCTCAGTCTGATCAAAGCTTCATTTTTAAACCAGCTACTGAACATTTTATCTTGGATATAAATTTTTCACTTGTTTTGACATCTCTGAAGAGTTTTTTAAAACTCGCCCAAAAAAAAAAAAAAGGGTCTAAATATATAGTAGATTTGTGAGTGCACCTTGAGGGAAATGTATTCTAGATCCAAAAAGCCGTCACAACCTGTGTGGTCAAGCTGTCATCAGAGGAAGGGGCCATGGGTCACGTCCATGCCACTGCCTGGAACCTCCTTCTCGGGTGAACTCTCAATCTGCCTCTTGGTGGCTTTCAAGAGAGTGGCCTTTCCCTCCAGCCTTGAAAGGTACCAAAATGGCTTAAGCAAACACCATTCTGCCGCTGGCCAGGAGACTGTACTAAATTTATACTCAGAACCAAAGGACAACAGAGTCAAAGTGTTTAGGGAGCAATCTCCTTCCAGATCTGTATTCCTGATGAAGAAAATCCTCAGTCATTTCTGGTTGGCTGTAGTTCTGTATTTTTGATTCTCATCCCTTTTTCCTATTTGGAACCTATAGAAATTGCAATGCCTAGGCCAGTCAGACTGCTGCACGGCAGCCACGCGGGCGGGGAGACACCAGACCCCTACCCAAATCGAGGCTTCTCGGGTTTGTCTTTTTCTGTCTTCCTCGTTGGTCCTTTTTCTAATATATTAGGGTCTGAGCACCCTCAGGAAATCCTTTCTCTGCAAATGGGTAAGTTACACAATCTATGGCAAGTGCACTAATGAATCTTCTCAAATCTCAGGTAATATACCCTCAGCCTGGAAATAGGAGGATGGTATTATTCACCATTTCAGATACATAACCTAGGAATGAAAAGCCTTCGAATCAGAAAGTTTTTAAAATGAAAGAGGAAAAAATAGCAAAAAATCTAGGGCAGGCAGCAGAGGGAAAAGAATCTCTAAGGTACGGCAAAGGCTGCATAGAAAACACAGAGGGTGACATTCAGAATGTTTAGGATGTGGGCAGTTATCAGTCCGCGGGTGGGTTTTTTTAGAACAATGGTTCTGGACTGAGGGCTTGCCAGGATGAATAATTTGAAATGCCATCTGACATCCTCATCCCAGAAAAATGGCATTTCAAAGAAGAAAGCCAAAGGAACTGGCTTTCCTTTGCTGCTGTGTTTGTAACTTCCGTGCCCCGGTGGCTCACATCTGTCTGGTGACCTGCTGAGAACCCTACCTTCTAGCACAAGCCACAGAACTTTGAAAATCTCCCTGTGGCCTCTTTGTATTCATAGCGAGAACAAAAAAAGTTGGTTATTCTCAGTATTAACTAATAACACTCAGGGTATTTTTACTTCCAGTTTCTAATCTGTTTGTAAATGTTATGTCTTCTCTAGTTTGGCATCAAGGAAGGTAGAGATAAGATAATGGATAGTACGCAGATTTTTACATAGAGGTTTTGTACACGAGATTTAAATCAGATAAGTAGAATATCCAGGAGAGCTGGTTTAGTTACGCTCATCATGCTTAATCATCAGAGAAATGCAAATCAAAACCACTTTGAGATATCATCTAACTCTAGTAAGATTAGCTCACATCACAAAATCCCAAAACTACAGATGTTGGCGTGGATGTGGAGAGAAGGGAACACTTCTACACTGCTAGTGGGAATGCAAGCTAATATGGCCTTTTTGGAAAGAAGTTTGGAGAACACTCAAGGAACTAAAAGTAGACCTACTGTTTGATCCTACAATTCCTCTACTAGGTATATATCCAGATGATCAAAAATTATTTTACAACAAAGACATTTGCACCAGAATGTTTGTTTGCAGCCCAATTCATAATAGCCAAGACATGGAAACAGCCCAAGTGCCCATCGACCCATGAATGGATTAATAAATTATGATATATGTACACCATGGAATACTATGCAGCCATAAAAAGATGGAGACTTCACATCTTTTATGTTTACCTGGATGGAGCTGGAACATCTTCTTAGTAAAGTATCTCAAGAATGGAAAAAAGGTATCCAATGTACTTTATACTACTATGAAATCAATATATAATCACCTACACATTCATACGAAGGGCAAAACATAACTATAGTCCATAAAGTAAAAGGGAAGAGGAGAGAAAGGGGTGGGGAGAGGGCATACGGGAGAAGGGAGGGTATTTTGGGGGGGGGGAACCTCACCTAATGTTCATGATGCAATAGTACATTTCAAAACTATTAAGAAATGAATATAATTGTGATGGATGTGTTACTTGGTTCAATGTAAACATTTCACATTGTATATCAAAGCAGTACTCTGAACCCCATAAATGCATCAATGTACAAAGTTATGATTTAATAAAAAATAATTTTAAAAAATAGAAAAAGAAAAAAAAATCAGGTAAGTAAACAAGACAAACTCAAACATTTGGAGAAATTTTCTTCTTTCTTTCTTTTTTTGTTTTTTGAGACAGAGTCTTATTATGTCACGCTCAGTAGAGTGCTGTAGTATCACAGCTCACAGCAACCTCCAACTCTTGGGCTTAAGTGATTCTCTTGTCTCAGCCTCCCAAGTAGCTGGGATTACAGGTGCCCACCACAACGCCGGAGAAATTTTCATGATCAGATGTACAACACAGTGCAATCCCTATTCTTTCCTGGAATTATTGAGTTTTGTCCTTCTCTAGAAGACAAATATATTATAAGTGACATTTTAGAACTGCTCTCTGAATATCAGTGTTTGAATAGTGTGGGACTGCTTTACTTGACAGGAAAAATAAAACACATTGTTTTAACCTGTTTTAATGAAACTAGATATTTAATTTACAAATCATCTTTTGCCATTGTTTTAAAGCAGAGTATCACATTGCAAAGAAGAAGGCAAGGTTTAAGAAATTAACCTCATCTCTGGGAATAAACAAATACCTGTCTTCACCCAACTAGACAGTTTGAACTTCACGACCCAGAGGAGTCTCAGAATGAACGTGGGAGCCGTGTGTTGGATTGAGGATGCTGACAGTATATATATAAAAAAAGTATGAAGGGAGAGTTATGAAATTGTGCTTTGCATCCCTGAGATATCTTTGGGCCCAAGAAGAGGGCCCAAACCTAAAAAACACAACAGAATGACAAGTTTGCTGACAAACACCTCATCAAGAGGACTTGAAAAAAATTAAAACACCAACAGATGGAGTATGTCTGAATCTCCTCCCTTCTGGTGTGTGTGTCACTGAACGTCAGCCAGTGTACTGGGAGGCCCCACAGGATTTATCCAAGAAGGCCGCAATGACCCAAATGCACTTCCCCATACAAAAGGCTCAAGGTTGATGAATGCAGTTGGCTTTTGTTAGCTCTTGATATCTCCCTGGGTGCCCTGTCCTTTACTAAAAAAAAAAACAAAACCCAACAAATAAAAAAAAAAAAAAGCCCCACAACAAACCAGGAAAACCTGACCATAATTTTAGATCAAAGAGACTTTCCATTTATACTTCCATAAAAACTTTGGTAAATATCATCTGTAGGTTTAAAGAATAAATCCTCCTGTTCCCTGTAATTAAGTGGGGAAATGAATTAGTAAATGTTGCCAAACATAAGCATTAAAAACAATAAATATGCCTCTATGGTAAAGTTTTTCTTTTGGAGGGGGAAGAAGTAACAAAATCTAAATTAAATTAAAGTGGCGTTCTGGGAACCAAAGTGTTACTACAGCTCAATAAACTAACGTAATTAGACCATGTAAGATTTCTTTTCTAGCCTCCGAATCTAAAATACAGGCTTTGTAAAGGCTCGGGATCATTGTTAGAGTCCAATTCAATATTCCAGCTTCTCAAATTCACAGCCAGCACTCTGCCTTTAAGGTATCACTTGTCTGAGCATTTTGCAGTCTCCCTGTCACTGATTGGTTTTGTGTAACTTTCAAGTTCAGCAGCCCTCTTTGGAAACAGATAAGTGTTCATTTTGAAATAGAGTCATCAAATGCACGCAGCCTTCAGGAGGCTCCTTTTTTCACGAGAACAAACAAAGGGAAATGTTTTTAGTACAAAATTCTTTTCTAACAAATAAAAAGCGTGCATTGCACTGCGGGGCTGCCCATCTCCACAAAAGCCCCAGCTCTTTTTGGTGGCCTTCAGAGCAAGCTTTTCATTGTATGATTCGTTCGGGGAGAGAGCTTCTGCTGGGCTAATGAGCGCTCCTGCAGTTTCTTCTCCCGCAGGCGAATCCCCCAAAGCACACTCTTAAATCAGATACTGTAAAGCCAGAAAGGGGGGGGGGTTTGAAAGAAAAAAAAAGTTAGGGTCAAGAATGCCAAGGTAACAGTAGACCCATAATCATACCTCCCACCTGGGTCAGTGAAGTCGTGTGCCTGGAGATCTTCATCCACAGTTAATGTCTATGCTTGTTTCATGGCCAAGGTCCTGTTCTGAGTATTGCCTCATCTGAGCACACCTCCGATGGATATTAATGTAATAGATCATCATGGCAGCTTGCTCTTAAAATGTATTGATAGCAACCTTGACCAGGAACTGATTAGAAGGGGCAGGATTAAGGAGCATTTCCTCTTTTGCCAAAAAGCGGAGCATGACATTGGAAACCTGAAGGCTCTGATTCCTGTCCTCGTACTAATTTTCCCATGTTTTACACTGTCACCAGCGAGTCCGGCAGACATTATTAGGAAGCTAGGTGACAGCATCTAATAAAGCATGTTAGGAGAGAAATCATGACTCCCCTTTGCACTGATGATCTTTGGGAGAAATACAGTATTGTAGATTACAGGAGGCGGAGGTTGCAAACAGTGAAGAGACCCAAGGCAATTTATCATCAGCCAGCAACTTGCCAGTGATCTACGGCTCTAAAGGAATACCTTCCAGGAGGGACAGGGATGGAGAGCGTGTCTTATTCATGTTAGCTAAGGTGTCGTAGAGGAGACTGTTCAATTATTTATTGGTTGTTTTAAATGCCTGAATACAGTTTTAGGACACTGTAGGTCTCTGTAAAGTGTAACACCTCTATAGAATATTCTTCCTTTAGAAGTGACCAATGGTGGTGCTTAAAACAGCACAGACTGTGTTATGAGGGTTTGAGTGATGAATTTGTAGAATTTGAAAGGCCAGGGGAGTATTAGTAATGTTGGGGTTAGCAGAGGCAGCTCATTTTAGAAATTTGGTATTTGAGTTTTTCAACATTATCCAAAGTGGGTTCACCACATTCTTTTTAACAAATTCTCCAGCACAGAGCAGATGGTTCCTCTATTAACAACCATTTGCATTTAACATATTGCAATGATTTATGTACCACATGCCACTGAGCAAAGCAAAAACATTCAGGAGCGACTAATTAGTTGAGGGCTAAGACTCGGATCTCAATGCATAGAGCCCTCCTCTAACTGTGTTTTCCATTTCTTATAGTTTACTGTTTTATTCGTGCAAAGTAGCTAAATCTGAACTATGGCATTCCCCTTGTGATGATGGCAATGCCGCTGTAATTAGGGTTCTACTGATGCTTCAGTTCTGCTTTTTGTTTTTTGTTTTTAATTCAAAGGGTTAACGTTGGTATGTCAAAATTTCCCTGGACACTGATAGGTCAGTCACATTTTAAATAGAATGCATGTAAGTTATTCTGAAAGCCACCAAAATACTTATTTTTAAGAAGCCTAATTCACTTTTAAAATAGAACATACTTAATATAAAATGGATATAAAATAAGACTACTAATCAAAAAGTGATTTATAAAGAATGACTAATTTTAATTGGGCTTTTAATGTCCTATTTATTAATACATAATTCCTTTTTTAATCATATCTTCTTCAGCAAATTGGCCGCTCTGATGTGCCCATATAATTTTTTTCATTTATCTACCAAAACTGTGTTCCCATACCCTCACAACTCATGAACTTGCCTCTACACCGGATCTGTTTCTTAAAGTGGCGACATCTTAACCTCCCTAGGGCATAGAAGTTCTGCCATTCAAAAGCAGGATTCCTTAAGCCAGAGAAAAAACATAACTAAAAATTGTGTGAGTTGTTGCATTCTATGGAAAAGAAGACCCAGACTCTTTTTCTCTTTGGTGATCCTGAGGCATTTTCTCCTTCTTTGTACTGACCAGCAGGGTCAATGGACATTACAACACTGTCAGTACATTTCAAGGTGATCGTGCTAGGACTGTGGGATAAAAAAAGGAATCTTGTATAAGTAGGGTTTTCATTCTCAAGAGCCATCCATGCAAAATGTCACAGTAGGCCCTCCATCGCCTGTGCTGATAAATGCATGTCTGCAGTCCAGAGGACGTGGAGTTCTAATACAGCTACATTTACCCAAGTAGCCAGTCTTAGAAAACAAAACTTGTTCTACTATCTTTGTAATTCCCAGTTTTAATTTTCGGAGGCTTCTCTACCAATGGAGAACTATAGGAATACAGTGATAGGGAATATGACAAATTTAATCTGCCGAGGTCTTTGTAAGGGAAGGAAAGAATTAAGACAGATAACTAAGTGCACATTAATGATTATAAAATAGAGTAGCAATAAGAGAATAAATATCAACTCAGTCCATCAGCATAGGAAAGGGAAAAGAGTTTGTAGAAGAAGACAAAAATACTAGTGGTGAGGGATAACAGGGTCAATAGGTTGTTCAACTAATATAAACAATAATTATAAACAAAATGAAGCTTCTTTCAAAGTCATAGCATTTGATTGCAGCTGCCATTTGGAGGCCTCATGGTAGCAGCCACCATTTATTTATTGTGTACTTGCAATTTACACACATTAATAACCTTGGAAATAAATCAGAACACGCGTAGCCTTTGTTCCATTTTATAGATGAGGGAACTGAGAGTGGGGGATGTTGATGGCCTGAGATTTTTCTAAAGTCTAACAAGTGGCAAGTGGAGGGACTAGTATTTGACCCAGGTATATGAGACTTACAGCTACACTTCTCTGCCTCTGCATGTAGACCAGAGTTCATTAACAAACACACACCACAACTTGATTTTTTCTTATTTTCTTTTGTATCACGTGTGGTATATTATCTCCTCTAGCATCTTATTTTGGTAGTAAAGTAACACTGGTATCGTTACGTATGCTGTTGTTGGTAGTGAAATCTAATAGAATAATCAATACCAAGGAAAGAAGCAAATAATCAAATTGCAAAGAAGCCTCTTGGTTTAAACCCATCAATGCTAAACAAATATAGAATGTGTAGCCCTGAGAGAGATCCTTTTGCTTCTGCAGGACTCTTGTTTTCCATAAATAACATTTATATTTAATGAAAACAGGATTAACTTTGTATTGAAAATTGAGCCTGTCATCCAGTCTGATTAAACAACGTGTGGTCTTGCAAATCCACATTTTACCCAATATTTCTGTGTCTGAAACCAACTCTACTGTGAATCAATTTTTCTGGATATACGGATATTATGGAAAGGAGAAAGGAAATAGGTCTTTCTACATGTGCACATTGCTAGGGAACTAATCTGAGGCATTAGATCTTTTCAACCATTAGGTAACATTCTACTATTTTAAATGATTGATGATAACAATGTCATTTGGTTTAACCTAACCACGGAGGCAGTTGTTTAGAGATCACCTTGATGAAGATGAGAATATTAGAAAGTCCTCCAGACAGCGCCTCCCATCCCAGAGGTCTGAGCTGGTGCCCTTTACTCTGCCACAGCAACTTTGTACGCAACCTCATCCCTGCACGGACTACACTGCTTAATAATTTTTCTCTTGAAGTGTCTGTCAACACATCCAGATGGTTGCGACTTGAGGACAGGGACTGCAGCTTTTCATCTCTGTGTCGCTGGTGACTGGCACACTGCCAGAAGCTAGTGAGCCCTAAACATTTAAGCATATATGTTCATTTGCACTGTACTTATATTTTATGTTTCCTAAAATTCCTTAAAGGGAAACGGGGTCGATGCTGTTCCCCATGTTATAATTCTGGGGTAAGAATCCATGTGATTTCATGCTCAGTTAAATGGTTCCTTTATATTCCTACCAATTGACAGGTTCTCATAAAGCTTATACAATCACGTCTAGTTTACTGACTGGTTATTTGTTACTTTCTTAATTCACAAACATAAATTGCGCCTAAAATTCCAAATTGTCTGCATGCCATTAACAGATTAAATCCAACGGTCATTGCTATTTCCAAAATGGATCGCTTTCCTTTTTTAATTACAGTGCATTTCTGAGTTTCCTTGTCCTATTTTTTCACGGAAGTTTATGTTATTCATCATGAGACTTTTTCTATATTTTACATTCCATGTAGTGCTGAGGTTAAAAGGTGGTTGCCATGGTCTCCTTTGATATTAACACCACACAATTCCCGGTGTGATTCATCTCCTCCTCTAAGTGGGCCACCCTGGAACACAGAAAAAGCCTCATCTCACAGCCTGAAACCTGTTGACTCCTCTGATTCACAATGGCTGGAAGAGAGCAGAGCTGTGAGACTCAAAGAGCATTTGAGAGGCACGAATGGAGCTTCATACCTACCTTTGAACCAAAGAGGATATGTGCTGGGGCCACATATTACCTTCAACCCATAGTTGGCCGTGTGGGTGGGCAATAATGCTGGGCCGAGGGTGGATGAGATTCTCAGCTGATCTCTTCCTGGGAGTGTAGAAAACTGTACCATACTGTTACGGGCTCTCTTGCATCTTCAAAATTTCCCCCAAATATTTCTTCCCTTTTACTTTCTTTTTTTCTTCTCCTTTTTTAAAAAACCCCTTTCCAGAGGAAATAAAATATCCCCAGTATATTTTTTAATGTACTTTCCATCCAAACCTATTTCTATTCGTATGTTATTGGTGTCTATTCAAGCTGAGCTAAAAAACTCATCCAGGCCAAACCTTTGCTTTGTAACAGTCACGATCAATGGTCTCCAATCATTCAGGGTCTGAGACAGAGTGAAAACACTTTTCAGGTATTCTGATATTGAGGAATATCAGGCTGCAATCAGCAGAGATAACAATTATTGCCATCTGCTTGCTTCTAAAGAAATTTCCTACCCTTGGACAGAAATTTAAAATAGCAATTTACTAGCAGATTATTTAAAGCTGTGGTCCCCTGTCCCTCACCTGTTTGGAACTGGGTCTACAGCATCATTGCATGAGACTCCGCCTGGTCTCCCATTCCTGCCTTCTCTGTGAAAAATTGTTTTCCAGGAAACCAGTCCCTGGTGACCCAAAGTTTGGGGATCACTGATCTATGGGCCAGTTTACTCATACCTTCACTAACAAATACTTGCATCAAAATTTCTTCTCTATCACTTTTAAGTTAAAATATGAGCTCCCTGTAGTTTCAAACAGGTAACACTCCCAATTTCTAAAACATTACCAATGATACCATCACTCTTCTGGGTAGCTGGGATGAAAATTTTAGTCAACTATAGAGATTACGTGTCTCTCTTTCTTCTGATGCTGCTCTTGGGCTTCTCTGTAAGAGGAGATCTTGGTCTGTAGCTTAACTGTAAAGTGTCTCATATATCACAGACATGCACATACAAGGTTTTTTATTTCTATTCTCTTAAGAAAAATTTTTGTAAGTTTAGTAACAGGTTAAGCAGATAGGAGTTATAGGAGAGGAATTTGAACCCTAAACTTCACCCCACCCTCTAATTTCTTAATCCCTCCCATCTCTGCCAGAAGATTCAGGGCTGAGGGAGCCCAAGCGAGTGTGTGGGAACAGGGGTAGAAGAGTAAGAAGAAGAAATTAAATCTGTGCTCATTTGTTTGTTTTGTTTTCCATTTAAAAAAACATCAGGCAGTGCAAATCACCAAAGTCAGATGTCTAGGCAGACAGGTTCCTCAAAAAACTGTTCAACCTCCTTCCCCTAAGCCTGGGTGATGGGGTATTGGCTTGATTGTGTAGGGCTTTTTAAACCTTTCTCACTGAATTTTATTACTTTTGGTGATTGTTCAAGGGATTGTAATAAATTCACACACACGGAGGATGCCAAAACTGTCTATACATGTCGAGAAAGGAAAAAACCTGAATTAAAATTGTAATACTCAAGTCACATTTGACTTACACAATTAGAAGATGGGCTCAAATGTGACTTGTATTCATCTTTTGTTTTTGGTATACACTATTACAATTTTAATAGTTTTAATAGTTTTTTTCCTTTCTTAAACTGCGTACACAGTTTTTGACACCCTCCGTGTGTATGTGAATCCATCTGTCTATCTCAATTTTTCAGCATCTAGTCAACATTGTACCATTTCATGTTCAACGTAAGAACTTAGACCCAATGTATGTCCGTTCATCCTACCCTCCTGTACCGTAGACTACAGTGGCTCTATGCATTTTACTTACATACACTGTAAACCTCACAATAAAATGTTGTAATTTTTTTTTTGTTGAAAATAGTATTATGCATTGTAAAGAGAGAAAGAGGAAGATAAATTTTAGATGTACCATATTTTCCATATTTCTTTTCCAGTATTCTTCACTGCTTCCTGAACTTCTAAATTTTCCTTTGGTATCACTTCCTTTATAGCTGGATGGGCTGGTGATGAATTCTCTTATTTTCTTTTATCTGATAAGTTCTTAATAAGCTTTAATTCATTCTGCTTTTCAAGATTTTTCTGGCTATTTGGGGTCCCCTGAAGCTCTATATAGATTTTAGGGTGGATTTTTCTATTCCTGCAAGAACACCTTGGGATTTTAATGGAGATTGAGTTGAATCCTAGATACCTTTGTGAAGTACTGACATCTTAGCAAAGTAAGTCTTCCACCCCGTGAACAGAGAATGTCTTTCCATTTATTTGTATCTTGAGTTTCTTTTGGCATTGATTTGTAGTTGTGAGTGTACAGGTGCTTGCCTGGGTAAATCTCCATGCCCAGTTCAGGCAGATCCACTGACCATTTATGATTGTTGGGCAAAGGACACAGTTCCCACACTCATCTAGTGCCATCATGTTACTTTAGGCTTGCAGACAGCAGTTAGGCTGAGACGGTGTCTCTTTTTGCCATACTATGGGGAATAGGCTATGGGATCCTGGGTAGAATAAGGGTCAATCAGTAGTATAGTTCAATTCATACCATAAACCTTTAGGGATACGATGTGTGGCTATATCATTTCAGCAGCGAGGCACAAGTGTTCCAACTCCTCCACATCCATACCAAAACTTATTTTACACCCAATGAGTATAAAGTGGTTATTTCATCATGATTTTGATTTGCATGCCCCTGATGACTAAGGATGTTGTACATCTCTTCATGTGACTATTGGCCATTTGTAGATATTTTTTGAAGAAAAATCTATTCCATTTCTTTGCTCAGTTTTGAATTGGATTTTTGTTGTTGCCGTTGAGTTGTAAACATTCTTTTTATATTCTAGATTACAATCCCTTAGCAAATATACGATTTGCAAATATTTTTTCTTACTCTACGGTTGTCTGATTCAGTCTGTTCGTACTGTCCTTTGACACACAAGTTTTTCATTTTGAAGTTGTCTATCTTTTTTTTTCTTTGTTGACCATGCTTTCAATATCATATCCAAGATATTATTGCCATACCCAATGTCATGAAATTTCCCCCTATGTTTTCTTTCCAAAATTTCATAGTTTTAGCTCTTACATTTAAGTCTTTGATCCATTTGTAAGGGAGGGATCCAATGTCATTATTTTTGTTTATTTGTTTGGCATGTGGATATCCAATTTTCCTAACATCATTGGTTGAAAAGAATATTCTTTCCTTACAAAGTATTCTTGGCATTCTTTGACCCTTTACACGAGGGCTTATTTCTGGACTTTCTATGCTATTTCTTTGGCCCATGTGGCAATCCTTATGTCAGTAAGCACACTGTGTTGATCACCATAGATTTTTTGGTAGGTTTCAAAATTAAAATATAAGTAAGACATCAAATTTTGTTCTTCTTTTTAAAGACTATTTTGGCTATTAGGGGTCTCTTGAAGTTATATATAGATTTGAGGGTAGATTTTTCCATTCCTGCAAAAACTCATTGGGGTTTTAAGAGAGCCTGCACTGAATCTGTAAATAGCTTTGGGGAGTACTCCATCCTAACCATATTAAGTCTTCTAATTCCTGAACAGAGGATGTCTTTCCATTTATTTGTGTCTTCAATTTCTTTCAGCATTGCTTTATAGTTTTAAGTGCATAAGTCTTTGTCTCTTTATCAAATTTATTCTTATTTCAATATTTTTATACATATTTCATATTTTTATAAGTGGAATTTTTTCTTAATTTCCTTTTTGTGTTGTTCATTGTTAGTATATAGAAACACAATTTTTTTGTGTGGGCTGATTTTTGTCATGCAATTTTGCTGAATTTTAGCACTAGAAACTATTATCAGTGAATAAAATGTGAAAAATACAGAGAAGCACAAATAAAGTAAATAAAGATTACCCATAATTTTACCATTCAGAGTTAGCCATGTATCACATCGTATCATTGTGTTTCCTTCCTTCTCAAAATTAGTCTTGCACTATTAAGATCTTTTTTTTTTGGCCAGGGCTGGGTTTGAGCCTGCCACCTCCAGCATATGGGGCCAGCGCCCTAGTGCTTTGAGCCACAGGTGCTGCCCCTATTAAGATCTTTTAATCCAACTTTTACCACTTAAGGGTATATCATGAACTTGAATTGTTTTGGTAATGACGTATGTTCACAAAAGGCTAAGCAGACACATCTGTATAGTTGAGTTTAGTCACTGCCTATGTCCATGTCTACTTAGATCAAACTCTTCGTGACCCCAACCCTCACTCTATCAATATTTACACGCATCATTTGTAAATTGTAAACACTTTTAATCATTTTAAAATACTCTGGGTGCCAAAGCGAGAGGCAAATGTCCCTTGAAGACAACTTAGGGCCACACAGTGATGTTGCAATTTTACTGAATACTGCTTGAGGATGAGCAGAAGAGTCAATTTCTTTTCATGGACTTCTCTTAGGAAAGGGATTAAAAGTCATAATTTATGGTCTTAAAATTACCAATCAGACAAATAATAAAAGAAATTGTGTTTGTGGGGGGAGGGGTGATGGTGGTGGGATTCATTTACCCAGAATACATATAATATCTGGGGTAGAGACATTTATCCCGAATACATATATTACTCTGATATCTAGGGTAGAGACATTTGTCAAGAATACATGTATTACTCTGATATCTGGGGTAGAGATATTTATCCCGAATACATATATTACTCTGATATCTAGGGTAGAGACATTTGTCAAGAATATATGTATTACTCTGATATCTGGGGTAGAGACATTTTATTCTTTAAGTTTGGCCACTTGGTTGAAGCCTGCTCTTTTGTAATTCTGGTGTATCGGATGATGTGGCACAGCCAAAACCCTGGCTGAGCTCCACTTTCCTTGATGTTTTATGTGGGGAACGTGCAAAGATAGCCACAAGGTGCCTAATAGGAGGAGTGTAGGTCCTCAGAGGGAGGTTTCCATGACGCTCAGAAGGGTATTCTATAACCATTCCCTCGTTCCTTCAATAAATATTTCCCAAACCCATTATATGTGCCAGGTCCAGTTCTAGGCACAGGGGGCAGATGGGTAGGTAAATTGCACAATGGTACCATATTTGGCTAAGTCACTTAACCGATCTGCTTCACATCTGAGAAGGGGAAGTTAGATTAAATCATTTTATGGTTTCTTTCAGTTCTAGAAGAAATGATTTTGCAATGCTGTGACTCTCTTTGGCATTCACGCTGCCTAGACAAAGTCAGTTCCGGAGTTTCGGATGCGGCCTCCTTCCAACCCGCCCAATCTCTGACCTCTTAGCTTCCCCCACCCGGCAACTCTGGCCCTTCCCCCCCCCCCCATCTGCTCTCTGTTCCCAGAAGCACTGGAGGATCTATAATTACACATGGATGTCACCAATATGTTATAACAGCTTTGCTTCTCTGATATTTTGGTAGCACCAAATAAGTAAAAGCAGCCAGGACAAAAACAGAATTCCTAGACAAGGTGACATCCCTTAGCTGTATACAACATTGAGTCTTACTGAACTTTAATTCGTTACTTATTAACATTCCTAAAGAACAAAAGAAAGGAAACTTGCATTAAACTAAAATTGGCTTGTGGTTTCAAAAATATCTTCCTAAGGAAATGAAAAAAAATGTATATATATTAAGTATTGGTTAATCCTATTTCCCCTTAAATACATGATTTTGGTTTACTGCTGTAATTAGCGCTGAGTAGCTTGTATACAGGAGGAATAGAAATCCTTTAGCATCTCTATTTATCTCTAAAACGCACCAGATTGCACTACTTGGCATTTCATTTTTCACATCTTTGCTGACTCTTCCATCTCTATTTCTCTAGCTTAAAGACAAAACAAAATAAAAAAAAAATCTATCCCGCTACAGTACTTAATTTCCTTTAATTATTAAAGAAAGATACACAGTAGCCCCCAAGGTTGAAAAATAAGAGCAACTGTTTCAAAAAGGAGGAAGACAAGGCTGGTCTTTCACTGAGATAGTCTCATTTTTTCACCCAAAGTAAAAACAATATAGGAAGGATGATGACTAAAATTAGACGTTGCTGTGAAAAATCAATCTGTTCTTAGTACTGTAAATAGTTTAAACACACAGAGTGTTAAACACAAAGAGTATTCATTTGGATACTCTTAATTACTGGACTTCATTCTCTCTTTTTAACAAACACTTAACACACACACACACGATATTTTCATTTCTTTCCTTATACCATGTGAAGAGATCAGTGCTATAGCCAGAAGGAACCTGTTCTCCCTACTGAAGTTCTATGAATACTAGTTCTTTTGGATTATTACTAGGTATTTTTTTTGGCTAAGTAAATTTGGAAAGTTCTGGTTTAAATTAAATGGAAATGTTTCTACATTGTAGGATATCTCAGAGTCTTTAATACACTGATATACACCGTGATTGTCCTAGAAGAAAATCGTATGAACATTTCCTAAAGATGTTGACCATGATGGCCTTTATTTGAAGAGGCTTCTGAGAAACACTAAGCTAGTGTAATAGTCTCCTTTAAGAATTTTTTTTCAGAGATGGGATGGGGTCTTGCCATGTTGTCCAGGCTAGCTTTGGACAACCTCCAGGGCAAGTACCCATTTCTCTTGACTACTAGTCATCTCTCTTGACATTGTAGCCTTCTAAAATAAGACAGATGGCGATTTTGAAATCTTGATGATTTGTCCCCTATCCTCTCAATCTGTCCAGCATAACATGAGTTGTCTTAGGCACCAGTCATAATGTAAGAAAGCTGACACAGCAGTGAGGCAGTGATCCTGATTACATGATGTTCTGGATTAGGATCTTGGGACAAGGGGAGTTTGTGAGGCTTCTACATCACACATTAAAAAACCTGTCTAATCTGAGTTCTTTAAGAATTCTCCATACTTTCTTCCAAAAAGGTATAGACCTCTCATTGGATCCTGTAATCCCATCACTAGGCATCTACCCAGAAGAAAAAAAA
>CAUYQV010131757.1:0-14094 GCA_963574575.1 Galagoides demidoff
AAGCAAGAGGTGAGCTTTATTTCAAGCCCGGGCCAGGACTCTCCTGCAAGAGAGCGAGAGAGAGCCTCGAACCCAGGTTCCAGCAACTTTTATAGGGTACAGAAGACAAGAAGGGTGGGGTACAATTTCATTGGGGGTTGGCGCATAGGGAAGTTAGGGTGATTGGTGGTCAGGGTATGGGGAGGCTCTTGATTGGCATAGGGGTATTTCTTAATCACGAGGGGTGTGAGGTGGGGGTCTGGGGTAGTGTGGAGCAAAAGGGGTATGGGACAACTAATCACGAGGGGTGTGGGGTGGGGGTCTGGGGTAGTATGGAGCAACAGGGCGGGGTGTCCTTCTGATTGGCTAGTTAGGGTGCTTGATTTCGGGGAAAAACCTAGTTTTAGGGGAAGCTGAACTAAAATGGCGGTGGGGTCTTCAACATGGCGGGGGTGAAATAGGGAAGTTCTATAATTAAGCAGGAGTCTGGCGCTGGCCTGGCTCTCACAACAGCAACTAATAACTCTGTCGTGAAGAGCACCAAATCGTGTGCTTGCCTAAGGGATCCCCTAAACTGACCTCAAACAGCTAACGCTGAAACCAAAACTGCCTACCTCAACCCCTGGGAAAAACTACTGAACATCAGCCTTCAATCCTGTGGTGCTCTAGATGACGCAGGCCAGATAGCCAGACGGCCACCACTCATGATAACCTTCGGGACGAGGTGTACCTACCCACCTACAAACAGCCAGCTCCTGTGCCCAGTTTCCCCAAATTCCTTCCCTTTTAAAAATCCTTCAATCAACCTGAGGAACTTGAGACGGTCTTTATGACAATAATCCACCTCAGGGCACCCACTCTTGAATAAACCCGCTTTTCCTATCACCAACCCTTGTCTCTCAAGTCTGATTTTTTGAGCAAGGGGCAACCAACTTACTGCTTTTTAATAGAAAGTGATGAAAAACCAGTAATAGTATTTCAAAAATAAAACCCAACAATGATGATGATAATGATCATGATAATGATGGCAGCAAAATGTAACAATAAGGAAAACAATAACATGTCTGTAGGGCTGTCTCTGTGCCAGGCATTGCGGACACACTTCTCGTGCTATTTTTCACGTATCTCAATCACATGAAGTAGACATTAATATCACTGCAATTTAATTAATGAGGAAACCGGATGGTGGAGAATTTGATGGGCTTTCCTACTTTACACGACAAGCATAAGGCAGACATGGGGTTCAAGCCCTGGTCTGTCTGAGTCCATACACCTTTGAGTAAGGCTCAGCACAAAATTATAAAGCCACCCAAAAAGATTGTTTTTGTTTGTTAAAGCTAGACTTAGAGCAAAGAGAGAAAAAGAAAGAAATGGAGGTCAGCCTCAATCTTAGAGCAGATGACCTAATATTTGACTCACGACAGAAATGAAATAGAAATATTCATCTATTTTGCTTCCTTTTACGCCATCACAAAGAGTAATTGTCAACCTAAAAGCACAGAATAAATACAGTTATTGGAAAACTAAAACTGCCAAAATAGGATTTGTATATTAGAAGGAATCTCAAAAAACCATACAGTCTGACATTTTTTATTTATAAATAGCATAGCAATGGAATTAAGTATCTTGTTCAAAGCCACAAATAAGTCATTGGGAATGTTTAGACAGAACCCTGGCCTCCTGGCCCTCAGTTTAAAGCTTTCTCCACCTGTTATATTTAAAGCTCAAGTCCTGGGCTCCAATGTATCAAATTATATAGGATAAAAAGCGTCTGATGGTAATTTTTGAAATAAAAAAAAAAAGAATGAATCAGAAGTTGAGAGTTATCCTTAAACTGCATAGCACATAGAATAAGCATTGTTAATTCAATTAGAGGTACCACTTTCCTGGTTTGCTGACTCAGAATGTTGTCCTAAGCACCAAAGAGAGTTTATAATTCATTTAGTCATATCTCAATACCTGGAGAGTTTCTGAAATTTAAAATGTTCTAAAAATTAATTGGAGGGTGGTGCCTGTGGCTCAAAGAGTGGGGTGTCGGCCTCATATGCCAGAAGTGGTAGGTTCAAACCCAGCCCTGGCCAAAAACTGCAAAAAAAAAAAAAGTTAATTGGAGATGGATGTACTTATACTAAAAGATAAGAATTGTATGCATCTTATTATATACGCTAGCTATGTTACCTGCTATGATTGAAAGAGTCATTAACCACTTTTAAAGTAAAGTTTAATAGAAATAATTAAAAATTAATGTTGGCATTTCAGTAATTTTCTGTAATTAAAATAATTAATATAGGGTTGAATATTTTTCAATTGTAGAGGTAATTACTCAATTACTACATTTGTCATTCTACGCTGAGAGCACAAATGAATGAACCCATGCTGCCATTTCACCCTGGGCACACTCATACAACTGGCTCTGCAGGAGGATAACCCAGGGTCACCAGCTGCCTTTTTGACTTCCGGATGGCCATAGCCAAACAGATTCTTTTTAGAACCTGGTGATATTTGAAAAAAAAAAAAAAAGAGGGTTCAGTGAAATTGCTATCTTCCAAAGCCAAGCTATCACCAAAACTTGTTGAAATGCAGAGGACTATCATGTTGTCAGGTTTTTTTGTAATTATCTAGATTTGAATTGTTACACCCTTAATAATGATTGCTTTGAGCTGTTGTTTCTGGCTTGATTTTACCATTGAAACAGTATGTATGTTGAAGCCCAACTTTACACTTCAAACTTCATCAGTGGGCAAAAAAAGTTCAAAAGCAGAATGAAATAATCAATACTAGTCTCACCTTTTGTGTTCTTGGTCAATAGCTTTTAGTGGATACAGTGTGTCTTTCTCAACTGGCAGCCAAACATCTCTCTAATTGAAATGTAGTGTGTCTGCCTGTGGAAGGGAAAAACCATGGCTCTCCTGCTTGTCAATTACAGGCCTCTTATACCCATCCCCATTTCTACCCCCTTTCCCTCACAAAAGTGAACTCTAGCCCGCTATTTGGCCTCTCTTTTAAGTTAAATGATGGTGGTGTTTACAATGGTTATTGTATGGTTGTCCTACATATTTGGCAGAAAATCATACAGCTCTTCTGATAGTGTGGGAAAACAGACAACAAACAGCTAATTTTATTTCAAATTGCAAAGCACTTTAGAGTTCTTGTATAAAAGCACAATTATTCCTTCAAAAGGACATAATGATACTTTTAGCAGTCAGACTATTTTGGGTTTGTCTGGGTTCTTCTTTTCATTGAACACATTCTACAGATTTTCTTCCTCGCTGCTTTTTTTTAAAGCCATCTGTCCTGGGATATCATTTTCTTAGTTTTGGGTGTCTATTGCTTTTTTGGAGACACTCACCAATTTGGGCTTATGAACTTGTCTAAACTACTGTTTTTCCATCTAATTTCTATCAACTGATTTCAGAATATTTCTGCATAAAGTCCCAAAGCAACCACCCTCTCCCCTACCTCACGGCCCAGATGTTGTTGCTCGGGCTAAGAACGAAGGGTCCTGGAGTCAGTATGGGTGCCCTAAGAACAAGGCAATTGTTTCCTACATCTACTATAGTCAGTAATAATGTATTGTATGCTTGAAATTTGCTAGGAAATTTAAATGTTAAATGTTCTCATCACGTACACAATAATACTAACTATAGGAGGCGATGGCTTTTTAATTACCTTGATTGTGATAATCACTTCACAAGGTATATGGTTATCAAAATATCATGTACACCTGAAATACACACAACTTTTGTTAACTATACCTCAACAAAGCTGGGGGGAAATAAAGTAAAATAAATGAGGTAGGTCTGTATGTGCTATATTGAACAATCTTCAACATCTTTGTTCAGTGGAAAATAAAGTGTAGATCATGGACACAGGATCACATTTGCGTCTTAAGGGATATATGTGTATGTATATATGTGTGTGATATAGATGTGTATGCTTACATACCTATGGACAACTTCTAGAACAATAAATAACTATTAACAATGGCTATATTAGGGAAAACAGAGTGGAAGTCAAGGGTAAAAGGAAAAATAACTTTATATTGCATAAACATTTACACTGCTTGAATTTTTATCATGTGCACATATTGCTTTTCAATTAAAATGGATATCAATAAAAACAAACTAGTTAACCTACACTTACTGAATATACACCAAATGCAAACCACTGTACTGGGCCCACAGTTGCTCAGAAAAATCATGGACTGGTTGCTTTCTTGATGATGCATTAGATGAGACAAGTTTGAAAATGTTAATGACAACACAAAGAATTATAACTCCTGTATAAAATTGGAAAACTGGTCTGGCAGTTAATGAAGTCCCAAGAGGGCTTCATAAGAAGGCATTTCCACAAAAGGCAGGCTTTAAAGAGCACCGTCTCTGACATTTCAGAGTCAAATTCACCTTGCAAAGTGCTCTGTCCTCCTCCTAGCCAAGTCTGGAGAGGATAAATTGTTTAGGGAGGCAAATTAGGCTTGCACCAGGCATTGTTATCGCTATGAGTCCCAGGTCCTTGCTCTACCTTTGATTTCAGCCACAGCTGTGCTGGACAGTTCCACGGACCTTACTATCATCCCAAGAGCCATGAAATCCTTTTTCTGCTTGGGGTTTTTTGCCAAACTGGTGAGAAACCAGCCTCTGAAAGCTCATGGAAGTTAATATCTCCGAGGACAACCCTCAATCAATGGCAAAGACACCCTCCTCTCAGGCTTAAGAGAGACCATTCCGTGAGTTGAGCCCCCATTGCCCACGGTAGTAAAGAAACTTTATAACACTTTGTATTCTCCAAATCACACTCTCCATCTTCCTTCCTGAATAATTTATAACCACCCATACCCTTGCTTCAAATTCTGGTTCTGTGGGTATCCAAACCCAGACAGTATTTGTTAAAAAAAGAAAAAGAAAAGACATACAGTTTTAAACTGTTGAATATGCAAAACAATTGAGAATTGCTTTTGCAAAATTATTTCTAGGAACAGCCCAAATTAATCCTAAATCTCCAGTTAAAGTGCTCGCGGTGCCTCTCTGGAAGAAAGGACTCGACAGTGTAATGGATGGCATTCAATCACAGAGAAAGCCCATTGTGCTAAATGAGGCCTGCTCTAAAAAGCCTAACCTGTAGTTGCTCCTGGCAGGAGACGTTTCAAATACTCACTAAATTCTCCTTAGTTTCATTTTACCTCGTTATGCTTCATTATGCCCCAAGTAACACAGCAAATAATTCCCTTTGGCCCTTGCTCTTTATTGCCTTCCCAATATGGAACAAAATGCTTCCATTTTCCCCCTCACTGTCTAGTCAAACTTAGTCATCACTCCTCTTAATCTCATCCCATTCAGTTATTCTAATTACCCTCTGTGAATTCCTGCTTGCTGCCTGCATGTACCAAGGATGCCAAGCAGAAAGTCTCATCAGAGAAGTAGGGTGCCTGAGACAGGATTTGGGAAGACTTAGGTTTGAATACTAGCAACAAAGAAGAAACAGCGCCTTTGTGCACCTTCAAAATCCTTGAAACTTTGCAAGAGCCTGTAATGTGTAAAGCATTTAATCTCACAGGAGAAACCTAGAATTCTCCGATTTCTCTCCATTAGGGCAATTACTTACAGTAGCTTTTCTATAGACATACCTGTTCCCTTTGTGCTACTTTTTTTTGACACAGGTATAATTAAGCTGATTGCAGCCCCAGTTGGCCACTGTGTTCAAAGAAAGAAAAAAAACAGTAGTAACTCAAAATCATTGCTCTAACCATGTGCTTTTCTCTTTTCCTTGCTGACCCTGAAGGTCGTCGCATGGCCTCTCACCGTTAATATCAGGGAAGGTTTTATTCTTTCGTCAATCTTTATCAGTTCTTTCCTCTCTAGAATGGCTTTTTCTGGGGCCCCGTTGATTTCTTTTGATAATCACCTTTCTTTCCTGGAGTTGTCCGGGATGCAGAAAAGCCTGCCTGACACGGTTCCCTACACCTGTTTCTGGGGCACCTTCCCTTTCACAGGTGCTTTCCCCTCCCAGGCAACTGAGTTTCCTAAGTTCACTGAATGAAGGTCAAATTTATTGTGAATTCTGTCCACATCTTCCATCAACTGAACAAAAGAAATTTAAGGGGGAAAGTAAATCTTTTTGACTTCAAGGAAATGAAAAAACACATTGGGATAAGTTTGATATCCTCGGATGAAAAAGGGTTTTACGATCTAGTATTTTTGAGCATGTATAATTAATCTAATGCTTTATGTTGAATACGTCAATCTATAATTTGAAATATTAAGACATGCCCAGTGATGATTCTGCGAGCCCACTTGGAACCGCTCTACATAGCAAAGAGGCAAAAAACAGCAGTAACATTTGTGAAGTGACTACTCCACGGCAGACACACTCTGCCCCTGTTAGCTTATTTGATTCTCCCAACCATCTCCATCCTACAGATGGTCAGACTAAGATGGTCAACCATCTCCACTCACAGATGATCAGACTAAGTATAAGTGACTCATTCAACTTGCTAATTGTATCTACAGGTAAATAAAGTCTCTCCATTTGCCACTTTATCAGACCACTGCCCAGCAGCAAAGTTTCACGACTGCTCGATGTGGTCTCCATCATTGTCACAGTCAGCGCATGGAATTCAAATGAGAGCGGCTACTTGTTCCTAGTTTGTCAATATTAGAATGTGAATTATAGAATGGGCAAAAAGAACAGAACTCAAATATTAATACTGGTCTTCTTTAGAGGAATGATAGGATGTAATCTCTTGTTTCTTGGTAAAGTCCTTGTGATACTAGGAAATATTTGTCATCCATCCTGCTAGAAAGTTGTGGTGGACGCTGTGCCTTAAACGGTAGCCACACTGTGATTTCTAACCATTATCCCTACCTGTCCTCTGGGAGTGGACATGGAAACCCAAGATACATGCCAAACATGGCTAACAGATTTCTGGGAAAGTCTCCTGTTTTTCAATACAAATGCCACACATTCCCTTGCTCTTCTTTCTTACCTAAAATATAAATATAAGGACTGACTAGCCAAGCGTGGTCTGGCTCACATCTATAATCCTAGCACTCTGGGAAGCTGAGGCAGGTGCATTGCTTGAACTCAGAACTTTGAGACCAGGCTGAGCAAGAGTGAGATCCCATCTCTACTAAAAATAGAAAAATGCCTGGGCATTGTGGTAGGCACTTATAGTCCCAGCTACTCAGGAAGCTGAGACAAGAGGATCACTTGAGCCCAAGAGTTTGAGGCTGCTGTGAGCTATGAAGACACCATAGCCACTCTACACAGGGCAACAGAGTGAGACTTAGTCTCAAATATATACATACACACATACATACAGTGGCTGGAGCCAAAGTAGACATTTTTCAACACTGAGGGAAAGGCCAAGAAAATCACAGAGACATGTATACTGTTAAGCTGCTGAGCCTGTGATAGGAATAATAAACTTCTTCCTTTAAGTGCCATAGTTGTCTTTTTTGTTATCTACAGATGAATGCATTGCTAACTGATTCAGAAACAAAATATTTCACAGTACAAGTTTGGGGTCCCTTGATGATGTTTTAGCCATAGTTTTCTACCGGGTACAACAATCTAGATCCGTGCCATCAGTAGGATTTCTGTGACAATGAGAATGCTCTGTCTTGCACTGTGCAATACAGAAGCCACATGGGATTAGCAAGCACTTGAAACGTGCCTAGGGCAACTGAGGAACTAGACTTCCATTCCATGTAATTTTAATTCATTCAACTCTAAGTTTAAACAGTCCCTTGTAGCTGATGGCTACTATGTTGGACAGCACTGTGTCTGTTTAGAATAAGAAACTGAAAAATTACACAAATCTACTTGAGATAGCTACATTATCTTTCGTGCAGCCTGAACATAGAGAACCTATATGGCAGAAATCCAACATTCCCAGTAATTGCAAAAGGAGCAAAATATTTCAGTAGTTTCTGGGATGTCTCAATGGCAGAGAAAAATCTTCAGCTGAAAAGTTTCTTGTGAATCTGAACCAAAACAAGGTTAAAGTGTATGTCTTTTGGAGGAAGGAAGACAGTAAATTCTAGGGATGAAAATATATATTGCCTCATTTTGCAAAAAGGACCCCCTAAAGCATTGATAAAAGACAGTAATGATTCTAGAGATATACCAATAAGATATGTCCATCTCTTTCCGTCTAAGTCATCACCTCCATGAAGACATTCATAGGCAAAGCTGCTTTCAGCAAACTATGTCTGCTGAGTGTCCTAATCCACTTCATCAGCAACTTCCATTCCATATTTTACAGATATTTTTCCAATTACATCTACACCCCACTTTGGCAGTCTATTCCATGGCTTTATTGCCTCCTTTGTAGAGAATGTCTTCATGCAGGCATCTTAGAATGAGTACATTACAAGTTCTACTGTGTCTCTCCAGAATTCATAAGCTAAAGTCCTATGTGTTGGTATCTCAGAATATGCCAGTAAGTTTAAGGAGTAATTATGGTTAAAATGAGGTCATACGTGTGTGCCCTCATTGGGTATGACTTGCGTCTTTACAAGAAGAGATTAGGATGCAAATAACACCTAGACAGAAGTTTGGCCATGTAAGGACACAGTGAGGTGGCCCATCCACAAGTCAAAGAAAGAGGCTAAGGCCTCAGGAGAAACTAAACCTGCCAACACCTTGACCTTGAGCCTCCAGCCTCCAGCCAGCACTGTGTGAAAATAAATTTCTGTTGTTTAAGCCATCCGTTCTATGGTGTTTTGTTACAGCAGTCCTGGCAATCTAACACACCATATCTGCCAACTTTCTCTTGAACCCTGAAAATAGCCTCTATTTTGAGAAAATTCAGGTAGAGTTAAGAAAAGAGCACAGTACCAAGCTCTTGGGGGAAATGTTTTGCATAAGGCCAGCACCATGCAAATGCATGAAATTGCCTCCTCTGTTAGTGAGTTGTGTGGGGAAGCAGGATGTGTAAGTAGCTGGGGACGGTTGAGGAGAATTACACTTAGAAAACTGTAGAGCTGAGATAGTTGAATAGCAATTTTTTTCATGCAGTGTTAGGTCTGAAAGAGACCTGAGACACTGGAAATATTTAGGGAAGGCCTCTCTGTTGGGCTGATCAAGCTGAGGCCCTCAAAAATGTCTGCTTTCCCCAAATCAGTCAGTGCCTAAACTGGGTAGAACCAGCTGTCTAGATCTGGATGATCTAGATTCTTTCCTTGAATCCATCCTAGTTTGAAGAAAGAACTTATTCTTTCTTATAGTTATTAGAAATACATTGCAAAATGCTTATAAGTCATAAACTATATTCAAAACGTCTTCTTCTATTTTAAATCTACCATACATTATTTTATGTCCTTAAGCCATCACTTAACCTGTTGATTTGTTTTCTTCATTTGTAAAATGATGGTGATAATGGCTGCCTTTTCTATTCTACAGAATTATTTTAATAATCAACAGCAGACAAGGCAAAAAAATGTGCTCTAAATATCACAGTGCTTTTATCACTGTAAGGTAATACAGTAGAATCTCCATAACTGACCACTCCCTACACTGACCACCTCCTTAAGGTGACCTACTTTTCCTAGATTGGATATGCACCCATGTATGAGTCAGTGCAGAGGCCATATTGACCCCCTCCATTATGTTCAGTTCATTACAGTCCCATGGAGGGTGAACTCACAGAGGTTCTACTATAGTATTATAGTTTATTGTAGCTGAAGGTTAAAGTGCATTTCTCATTATCCATAGTGACTTTACTCTTGAACCAAGTTCACTGTATTGAGATAGATATAAAAAATTTATATATTCTAAACCCAAACTGAACTCCAGAACAGTCATCTCAAGGGAAAACCTCTATAAACTTTTGAAAAGGTTTAGATGAAATGGCTCATTGCATCCGTACTTATGTTGCGAGGGTAAAGTTACTGCCTCTGGCAAAAAAAATTAGAAAATCTGTAGCTCATTTCCCCCTTGATTGCAAGATGGCAGATAAATGTTCGCATACATCTGTCTTTGGAGGCTTCAAATAAACATACATCATAAATTCAAGCCAAACCCAGGAAACCACTTACCAGTCTAAGATATACCTCCCGGACCCAGAGAAGCTTCGGCAAGCCTGGCCTTCCTCTCTGGGGAATCTACCATAAGAATCAAGTGATTTTATTATTTCCCCAGCTTTTTAATGAAGGGATTGTGAGTGGTGAGCTGTTTATTTTCAAGTCTGTTTTTGATTCTTCACCAAAAAATTTGTACAAGAAGGTTGGTGGTCTGTGCATCAGTCAATCAACAGAGAAGTCACAGAGCTAGATTAGTTCTATAGAGCAGCCATCTGCCGTACTCTCAATATTTTACTACTAAATTTATTCATGTGTATACTTTTAAGCCATTTACTTACTAAAATTAATAACAATAATAAAACCCTTTTGATACAATAGTAGAAATCAAGATAACAGTGACTTTATTTTATCATCTTCCATTTCTTTTGCATTTTGTTGAACTATATAATATTTTTTAAAATCACAGTTAAAAAATAATAATACTATAGATGATAGAAGTGTGGGTTATAATATCACAATACGCATTAACTAAAATGCCTTCTCGGTAAAATATATTCTCTTCGGGACAGGGGCCTTTTCTGTCCTGTGAGATTCTGAACACAGAGCATATGGCCTAACACATAAGTCTCAAAAAAACAATGATTTATTTACTTATTAAATTAATACATTGGGTGATAGAATACTATCCTTTCAAAAATTATTTTTTATTAATATCTAAGAAAGTCTTGTGTTTCTTCTTGTAAGTAAATTAGAAAGGTAGCACCAACAAGTAACTGTGCTGGTCATTAAGTTATTGTCTCTTAGCCTCAAACCCACCCTTTGATGATCTGTTTTGTGATGCTGGGCTGACACTCTACAAACCACATTTCTGTGTTGCGATTGGATATACACTAGGCTCTTTAATAAGAGCACCAAAGAAAGAATGCAGGTTCTTCTCCTAGGAAGAGGAGGAGACTTGTTGGCTTGAAGTTCCTGTGAGAATCAACCCAACCAGGGTTCCTCACCTCAGCAGTGGGAGTTCCTTCCTGCAGCAGTAGCTAAATCAATTTTGCAGCTTGTCCAACATTTGTGAATCAAGCCTCACTATCTCCTCCTCTCACAGAGATATCAGCACCAACCAGAGAGTTGTCCCTTATGTAGGAGGTCTAGAGAACTATCTCTGAACTCAGAGACTTCAGTACCACCCAGGAGCACCCTCCTCCCCCAAAGTCTAAATTTCAGCTCTGCAAAGGCTCTGCCTCTACATTTCTAGGTTTTAATTATCCCAACCCCTTCCCTTTGTTCACATAGCTCCTTAAACTTTGTTATGCCTCAGAATCACCCTTGAATCACAGATGTCAGGATCTCGTTCCCTGAGCTTCTGATTCTGTGTGTCTAGGAAAGAGCTTGATTTCTTTTCGCTCCAACAAGTTCTCAAGCAATGTGGAAGCTACTGGTCTGGGATTCGGTTTGTCTTTAGACTTGAATATAATATGAAGGCGCTCCTACCCTAAAGGAAATAGGATGTAGGTAGCCCATAACATACAATGGCATTGCACTTAGCAAAGTGATCACCTCTGGATGGTGGCAATGGAGCTTCCTGGTGGCCCACATGGCTGCTGCCCTTCACCATTGTTGCAACAGAGATAACTGTAAGAACAGTGCCAAGGAAGACATTCTTCTACATGCACTGCTTAAAGAAGAGGAGAACCTTGGGGTTTTATATGTATTTCAAGTCATGTTAGAGCTAAAAGTCTTCCATGGCAGCCCTAACAGAATCTAATTTCTTTTAACTGCAAGACCAGTAACTGCTGTAAAGCAAATACTGAGTAGAGTTTTGTGATTTGCAGGATTCACAGTCACTCCGAGTGTCTCTTGAAAGTTATGCTGCTGGAGCTTAGACGTCTGGTTGGACTGGGATGAAACTGAGAAGTTTGAACACTCAAGTCGCTCTGCATCTCTTCTGCCAGTGGAGGAAGCTTTCTTTCCTAAATCTACGTAAAATAGCCCTCTCTTTTTAAAATCAGTGTGATAACCTGATCTAGAACAGGTGCCCAGGCAGGGTGTCCATCACTCTCACGGTTTATCCACAATGGCTCAAAGTCAGGAGACCAAAGTCCAGTTCAACTAGACTCACTCCTTCAGCTCTAGAAGCTTTGGCAATATGAAATCAAAACTATCATTGTTCATGAAACATACAGTTTGTATCAAGCGCTCTGCAATGCCTTCCATGACATGCAAATTTGGAGAAGTCACGATTTCCACACTAAATGTTTGCAATCTGGATCCTAAAATAAGGCATCACAAATTAAAAGTTACCTAACAATAAATAACCAGTAAAAGAAAAAGGTATCATATAATGAACTGAATAGTAACAGAAAGGAAGGTGAGGAAATTGATTGACTATATAAAAGGAACTGGAGTTTCAGTTGGGTCTTCAAGGAAAGAAAGAAGAGAAGAACCAGAGCATTCTAGACAGGTGACGTGGTGAGCAAAAAAGTCAAACTCTCGGCCAGGCATGGTGGCTCCCCTGTAATCCTAGTGCTCTGGGAGGCCGAGGTGGGTGGATCACTTGAACTCAGGAGTTCCAGGCCAGCCTGAGCAAGATCAAGACACTGTCTCTACTAAAAATTAAAAAAAAAAACAACCTGGGCAGTGGTGGATGCCTGTAGTCCCAGCTACTCAGAAGGCTGTAGCAAGAGGATTGCTCAAGCCTTGGAGTTTGAGGTTGCTGTGAGCTATGACCCCATGGTGCTCTACCAAGGGCAACAGAGTGAGACTCTGTCTCAATTAAAAAAAAAAAAAAAGTCAGACTCTTAAGAGAAAATAGGACAAATTTTAATCCTCCATTTTCCAGAGAGGAGTTTGAGGCTCAGACAGATTAATATTGGTGTGATTAGAGATCTATATGGTTAAAAGGTCAAGGTGTAATCCTAAAAGCCTTCAGGATTCAAGGTTCTCAAGCCCACAGTGAGCGACCCTCAGTCGTCTAGTGCACGAATTCCAACATTTATGTGATGACACCTGAACCGATGGCAACATCCATAGCAAAACTGAAACGGAATTGCTTCTTTTTCCATGATGATCTACATAAATTCCTCAGCCCACTTTACAGGCACCGTCTTTTACATTTTGTGAGGAGACAACGACCAATATAACAGAAAGTGCTGACTCAGTGCTGGGAAAAGCAGATCCACCTGGATTACGTGACTTCTGATGTCCTTCAGCTCTGAAATCCTATGGCAGCGTAAAACTTTGCTAGTCCAGGATTTGAAAAACAAAACAAAACCATTAAGCAGAATAATATCCTTCCAAATCTAATCCCAGTGCTGTCTTTAGGTTAACTTCTTCTCAAAACTAATTAAAATCACTGGCTGTTTTCGGACAACTTGATCAGCGTGTCTGACTCATTTTCTCGTAGCGGTAGAAATGGGAAGAAACACAGAGGAACAGAGTTCCGAGTCCATCTGGCCCCATCTGTATGCAAATCGCCAAGCAGAACGCAAAACACTTAACACCAATAATGGCAGAGTTATTAAAGCAAGCAATCTCCTTTTGCTGACACCATTTTCCTGAACCTTGTCAAAATGCTCTCTTGCAAATTACTTAAGGTCTAAGAGGCTTTTCCAAGGAAATAGCCTCCTGTATTAATACAAATCCCTTCGAGTTTTGAGCAGAGAGGAGCTCAAGGGGAGAATCTCTGAGTGGAAATAATGACTATACAAGTGATCCCTGCTGCCTCCTGAAACTTCACCCCCTCCTCAGAACTTCCTCACTGTGGTGTCTGTTATCTCCCATCACCGTGCCAAGATCCCAAGGATAGATAACATCACTCCCTGTCTTAAATTCCGGTCCAGATTTCTATCAAAGCAAACTCTCTTTTATCCATCTTCTTTTTTTTTTTTTTTGAGACGGAGCCTCTAGCTATCCCCCTGGGTAGAGTGCCATAGCATCACAGCTCATAGCAACCTCCAACTCCTGGGCTCAAGCAAGTCTCCTGCCTCCGCTCCCAAGTAGCTGGGACCACAGGCGCCTGCCACAATGCCCGGCCATTTTTTGGTTGCAGCCATCATTGTTGTTTGGCGGGCCCAGGCTGGGGATTTGAACCCGCCAC